>KN892538.1:3106-50496 GCA_000934455.1 Apostichopus parvimensis
TCCGTATTATCGTGATACTGAGCAAGACAGAAACATCGTATGTAATGAACACATCAACGCAGTGCCACTCTATACTATTGCTCGGCTTTCATGAACTTGTGGACGTGTAATTCAGTGATACTCGTCGACACCCATATATGGCCCCGCACATTCAACGACTGGTGAGCGCACACCGTGAACGACTATTTTGTGTGTATACATGCAGACACATCGTGCTCTGGCACTGGGCCTGGCAGTCCTCACCACCCCCCCCCCCCCCACCCACCCACACACATCCACGCACACATACATTCATACATGCAGTGCACGCATACATACACGTATACATACATGTACCCATACATACACACACACATACAGTAGCAGTATTTAGTGAACGTGTTTGGCAGTTTCGTATATAGGCTTATTCAATAGTACTTGTGCGTTCACAGAATTAACTAATCTGTTCTGTAGCTTTCCAATAAGCACCGTTCTATGATCGAGAGGGAGGATGTATATGTGTGTATAGTTTAATGGACATTCCTGTGGCAGACAATGTGGCTCTTATACGGAAAACAGAAACTATTCCAAACCGTCTTGCTTAAAAGCCCATATTTGATATGTTGTCCCGAACTCAATATGGTCGATTGAATGAAAGCTATTTTGACAGGCTAACTTCCTCCATTCTTCCACGTAATGGACCACAGTAGGTGGTATCAGGGACGTAGCTAAGGCCTGATGATTGGGGGGGTGTAGTGTCTGAAATTCCAACTGGATGGGTTTTGGAGCAAGAAAATTCCGACTGCTGCCTTGTACCCAATCCAACCCCCGTACTACTCGTCAACATTAACATGTCGAACGCGCGCGTAGCGCGCGGAAATTTTTTTTCGATTCATTTGTACACAGGCCCTCACTTCACAAACTCATTAATCACTCTGGCTAAGCAACTGAGTAAAGTTATCTGCTTCTAGGCTACATAGACTACTAACTACAAAAGCTATGTTAATGTAACAATGGGGAAATTTTTTTTCCAACAAATTATATTCGACGACATAGTGAATGACCAAAAAATACAGTGCTTTTTACAAGCACGCTTAATATTGTTTTCTTGGGAGGGGGGGGGGGGCTATTTAAAACTCACATGAAAAACTTTCAATTGTGCACTTCATTCCAACTGAGCATTTAGAATGAAGTGAACAATTAAACATTTTGCAGAAAAATGTCCAATTGACGAGATAGGCTATGATAAGTAATTGTCAATTAAACATTTTCAGAAATTTTTCAAATTGCTCAGTTAAAGCAACTGAGCAATCCAACATTTTTCTGATTTTTGATAAGATTTTATCTTGTTATCTCAACAATTTACTGAAAAATGTCAACTTATGGAGCAAAGTTTTTCTTATTGATGGCACTTTTAAGCTTCCGTAGATTAACATTGAGCGTTTTAATTGTATATCATACAATGTATATCCTGAACTTACTTGAAGCTAGCGAACAGGGTCAACCCAACCAATAACAAAATTAATACATAAATTAACCGAATTGAAGCTGGCAAACGTTGTACAGTAGTTCTATTAGAAATTTTTTTTTTAGAGTATTCAAAACCATACGAAGTTTTGTATGGTGGAGTATAAGGATCGCGAGTTACAATTTCTCAATGTGACAAGGAAAACGTGGTAAATATCACTGATCAAAGGTCAATTTGACCGAAAATTTTAGGTCAATCACAAATTACGAGAATATGTGAAAATGAGAGTGCGACAGTCGGAAAATTAGAGTGCGACAGTTGGAAAAATTAGAGTCCGACAGTCGGAAATTCCGACTGTGGCACTGAAATTTTCCAACTATCGTCAGTTTTACCAAGATTGGGGGGGTGAGACACCCCCCCACACCCCCCCCCCCCTCTAGCGACGTCCCTGGGTGGTATGTGATATCACTGAAAGGTAAACGTTCTTTAGAAAGGCTTTACTAATATAATCTTTTTCCTGATATAATTTATTCTTAAATTATCCTTGAAACCTGAGTATCTGATACATTTGGAATCTTTGCGTAGACTCTCACGGTTCTGTGTTGAGAATTTCATCAATGAATGATTTTTTTGGGGGGGGGTAGAAAATTTATTTTCCTCGGTAAACAGGTGAGTTAAATTGTATAAGAAACTTTAACAAACACATTTTCAGCTGCATTGTAGTGATGACATCATTCATTCATCTGTTGCCACATCCTATGCCATATACCTTTACCATATATACAAATTCCTATGAGGATTGATTTGACCGAGATAGTTGCAGACAATTTTGCAGCATTCTCGGCCTTTTGGCTAAGATCATGTGTAGTATCTGTTCCCTTTCGAGGGGAATCTTAATACACACGTGACGATGATCACAGTCACAGTCTCGATGCAAGGGGACTGGGGTTGAGAACGGATCAATAGTTCGGTTGTTTGGTTTTCGTGCCCATGTTCTTTCCTGGGTGACTTTCTTAAAAAAAGTATTTTTCAGCATTTTTCAGTTAGCAATCACTGCCAACGGAATACCACTTTAATTGGATGCATGGTATATATATACATTGCAACTATTTTTTGCAACTATGGGCCTATACCGCCCTACCTATATCAATTTGTTTAAAAAGCAGTTTGTTTCACCGTCCCCCTCGACCGACAGACGTACCATTTTCTGGCTAGCCTATTTTGACCTTTGACAATGAGGGATGTCTACGCATACACCACCACCCCCCCCCCCCCCCCCCCCCAACACATCCACCGCGTACTGGCCTGCCATACAAAACAAGTATAAGCAAATCAACCTGCGGGGTCTATACGCAAACGCCTTATAGATCGCCAATGTACTTCAATTCACATGTAAACCATTCTGTTGGGTACACAATAGTGCACTACGGTAGCCTATGACATGCTACCATTTACAATAAAAATTATCTGCTTATCAAACTTTTGCGAGAACCCGTCATCGGGTACCATGCTATAGCTATAAGTTAGTCTTGAAACTACACCGAGCTAACTAGGCTAACTAGAACTACTAACTATGCTATACTCCGGGCCTATGTACAGATCATATATACTTACACGCTGTACGAGGATATAGATAAACCACCATGTTATTATAACACGAACCAAAGAGGATTGTTGAATGTTATACAGTGACTCCACAGTAAGCGTTTCCTTTCATCATTCACCGAAATGTTGTGCAGGTATACAAAATACAAATACCTCATTAGGCCTATATAGTTTGCTGTCAAACGTCATACTGTACTCAGTGTAATAAAGCCTACCATCTTCCCGAATCATCGGATCTTCCTGCAGGGTGATCAATTTGGCACTTTATCTTAAATACAAGCAGCTGCGCCTCCGTAATTATATCCCGACTTCTAAAGGACTTCAGTAATCAGCTTTACAGAGATTCTCATGCCGACAAGCCCGGTCAAATGATTTCACACTGATTCAGTGCTCTCCACGTGAACTCTTACATGAATCCCGAGGTTTTGCTCAACACAAGTCCGTGAAAGACACACAAGAGACCTCTTGTCAACGGCGGTAAACCAAACCATGCAGTCCTATGTCCGTTCTAGTCTCCTAAGAAATTCTAAACGGGTTCCACACTTAGAAGAATTTCATGGTTTCAAAGAAGCCTACACATGTAAACAAATGGCCTATTTCACTTACCTACATTTCCAGTAATACATACTTATATCCTGTGACACGCACGCAAGGTATTTCTCCGTATATGATTGATGGTAGAGATACGTAGTTTGGTTGATAGGCCCCTCTGTGCATGAATATGAGTTGGTATTCGTTATGACTGTTGTTGAGTGATCATGTCAATATACAACCATAGACAAATTATTATCCCTGCTGAGATTATATACGCTCCACTTATCGATCGATTTTTTACATGCATGGCGATAACAGCTGCTGCGATTTGCTCTAAATAAGGTAATAACAAAAATACGATATATTTTAATGAATCAGTGTCCAACTGTGGTTCGAAACTGGTGTATGCTCTTGGATAACATGACAAGGTGAAATCTAGGCTATCTGGAAAATGACATGTAGTGGGCGGAAGTGGTACGTTACTTGGGTACTATAGCCGAGTTGTGTCCCATAGTACAAAATGATGCCTTTATAGTACGCGGTAGTCAATCATAAAGGCTAAATTCGTTGACAGCTCTGTGGGTTAACTGCATTTATCATGCTGACTCAAACAAGGATCTCAAAATTATAACATCTCAGATATTTGCAACTCATGCATGGGCGTCGCCGGATGATTTGAAAGACGAGGTCAAAGAGAATGATCCCTATACTTACAGTGGAGAGAGAGGAACTACCAAACTAGAGAAATTATGTTTACACTCTTCATTTTTTTTAGCCTAATATAAAGATTCTGTCCCATATTTTCCCGGCCCCTGCATATTTTTCCTGGGTTTCTTAATGACCATGGGTCCACGGCTTTCACTCCCCCCCCCCCTTTGTAGGACATGTGTATACTCTAGGGTGAACTCATGAACATTAAAAACAACGGTGATCCATGTTCTAAAGTGGATATTTACCTTAATAAAACCCCTGCTACACACCCCTGGCCCTCCATTCCAACCCCCCCCCCAGCAGACTTCTTTGTTACCCCTTCCCCACCACTGCCCTTATCTGTGCTACCATCACAAGTTGGAGGAACGGAGTATTGTGCCCCTCCCTAAGTTGTTGCTCCTCGTTAAGTTATCGGTGCCAACTCAGAATTCCTGGCTAATGGGCCCTCCCTCCCCCACGGGCACACACACACAGGCACACACACAAACGCACACACACAAACTAACGAGGGTTACTATACAAACATCGCCGACGCCCATGAATGTAACAAGTCAACATAACAGAACTTAAATAATCAGTTGACATATAATACGGCTTGCTTTTTATATTGTTTCCTGAATATAGTTTATTTTTGCATATGACTGCATTTAGGACGGAAACTAGTCTGTGATTTATTTCCGCTTAAATCCCAAAATCATCGTCATTAGATATATTTTCTGGAAACATATATTTTAGAGTATGGGTTGTCGGATATTCTGGATTTTATATTTAGTTTCGGTACAAGTTTTAATTCCTTATTAAAGGATGACTTTAGGTGCAACATTAATGTTCGATATGTTCTAGAGACCATTAAAAACTACTGCTGTCAGTCTATAGGTGGTGTTTCTATAGTGCTTGTATTTTTTTTGGGGGGGTGGGGTGGGAGGGGAAATGATCCTTCAAACAATTAACTGAGGCTCTTCAATTGAAGTGGCTGGACTACTTAGACTAACACACATACCATTAGGTCAATTTCTCAGATGTAATCCAAAAACTCAATGGGCAAACATAGACATTTTATGATATGTTTACAATATCATTTGTCACTGGCAATGATGTTGAATGTCAGAACATGAGTTCTCTGTTCTTTATATGAAAAGAACGGGACTGGGAAATGTTTTCAGTAAAACTTGCAAATTCTAATTGTTTCTTCTGTCAAACATATCTGTGTTTCTCAAAGAACAGAGTGTATGCCAGTGGAGAACTATATGTACCGAAATTAAGTATTCTGAGGTTACCCCCTCTATTACTGATTAATGCACTTAACTCTCAAAATAACCGTCTTTCCTATTTGTTGTTAAAATGTGCTCTTTTATTGAGGAAGAAAATGTAATTAAAAGTGTTCTGTTGTTGAAAATTATGATAATTGAAGCGTGTCCGTTCCTACAAGAACATTATAATCCAAGGATTTGTAGGACGGAATGAGCATAGGAAGCCGCATTTTAACTTAACGTTGTGGGTTCTCCTTCAAATGAAAGTCACATATCCAGTGTCCATCGAGTTTTGTGAGTTACCCCTCCAATACCCACACTACCCTCCCTTCCCTCTCTCTTCACCCTATTGAACACACGTCCTACCCCCCCCCCCCACACTCCCCATGCTGTTGATTTATTGTATAAAACTCATCTTCCAGGATGAAACTTATAACAGCGAAAGTAAAACTTTGGTAAGATGGCGTAGTTCCATATTAATTAAGTTGCATAGGCATAAAGGTAGTGTTTCCGTTGCAGTAATTTTTCGATTTTCGTTCCGGTTTCACATATCAACGTACGACAATTTGTTGAAACGATTCACTTGATACAATTTCCTTTAAAACAAATTTAGCTATCGTAACGAGTGTTAGATTGATTGATTGTAATCATATTACAGTGGCGTAGAAAGATAAGATAAGAGAACGTGTGTGTCTGTGGTTTTGGTGGAGAGAGGGGATGGGAAACCATGTAATTGTTTTCTCCCCTACCCCCCCCCTCCCCCACTTCAACACTTGTTGGAAAAAAAAGAATGGATACATGTAAATCCGGGCAATTTCAGAGGGACGCCGACACAGGTTTGAGATGGATCGAGGGGACACTATAGAATATAAAATGGTATCGATATTGATGCCTAATTAAGTCGGCATCAATTCATTATGAAAGTTATTGTTGAGATCAGTATTTTTCTCTCCCCCCCCCCTCCCTATAGTGTCGGGGACTTTGCTACACTATATTTAGAGGTGGGGTAGTTTCCTCTAAGATACCTCCCTATGTATCTCTTTCAGTTGAAAAGCAACATACGTGTATTTAACCGAAAAACCCACAACCGGTATATAGATCAAACCGCGCCCTTGTACAAACACTTTGTGACGTTTTTAGAAATACGACATCTTTATTTATAGTCTATGTTAAGACTCCTATATATATACTGACTGACACAATCCTTTTCGGCCTTTGGGGCTCTAATTAGATGCTGTGTGTATTCTCCTATGACGAATTTAATGTAAATGTATTGATCGCATAGTTCTAGCCTCAACGTAAGGAGACCGAGGTTAAGAGTCGATCTAATTATTGAGTTTTCGCGTCCAAGCATTTTCTTGAGTGATTTTTTTCAGCCTGGAGTGACGTACAGAAGGCTGAAGTGGATACTACCGGTATCCATCCCCCCTCTTGACGCCATGTGAGTTTGGTGTAGCTAGTCTCCCCAAGTGAAGCGTTTTTCGGAGGGGAGGGGGAGGGGAGGGTGGTCTATTGTCTATAGGCTTCACAACTGGTGACATGGGACAAAAGAAATTCCTGTCACCAATTGTCGAACAATAGAGTACCATAGTCATCGGTTGTCCAGACAATGGGTTCGAATAAAGGGAAATGTCTTCGGTTGTAGCTAATATAATAGAAAACATGTTTTGGTGTGCTTACTAGACGGTTAATAACATATAACGTTAACCATCACGACTAATCAAAGATACAGGGGATTTGAAAGGCAGGTCGAGCATCTGATGACAATTGTCACCGGGCCCGGCCCCTTCTCGAAGTCTACATAAAGTCATGGTACATTCATAGACGTATATGAGAATACATTTTGCTTCATCCTACATTTGCCAGACCCCCTATAAGTGACCCCGGGGATGAAGCCAACCAGATCCCCTTCTCGACAGCCCTGCCAACAAACACACAATTTGTTATGCTATCTCAAGGACGATTGCGTTGTATGTGTTCTTATAAAGGTTCGACGTAGGCTACATTGTATTGGATTATACCTATAACATGATAACCAGCTTTTTAAGCATTTCGGTATGAGATGGGACTTTGCAAGTTGGAGAAGCCGAATTGTCTCTTTATTTATTGGGCTTGTCGATGCAACTAGTGAGAGACTGCATATATTGCCATTTTGTTTTTTTGTTAGCTTGCGGGGAATTAAGGGACGGGCAAGGAGTTTGACGGACCTATATTTCGTTTGATGCACTTTGTGTGAAAGACGCTATACTGCCCCTTGAATATCAGAGCCGTATATGACAGCCTAGCGCCATGTACATGCATGGTATGCGGATATATATAACTATGGAAAGCCGGGATATTTGATAGCATTTCAAGTATCTCAATATATTTTAGATACCTGACAACCATTGAAGATTCTATTAAAGTGACTTCCAGATATTTGAAAAGATAACAGAATTTCATTTAGAATTAACATTTCAGATATCTTATTTTTGGTCTCAAATATGAATATTGGTAGATATCTGAAATTATATATCAGATCTCGAATGCAAGGCCAGTAAATGACTCAACACACGGGTGGGTGGGGGGGGGGGCGTACAGAGGATTGACAATGTGTGGGGCAAGTTTTTGGGTTGGTGGAGGAGGGATTCTATATGTTCCTCCGACTCGGTATTATGGACTCGGGTCAGAGAAAGATCCATTTCATGAAGGAGGGAGTGTGACTTGGGGTCGTTGGAGCTTGAATTAGGTCTTGAAACGCAACCATTGGTTTTGGTAATAATTACTTCTGAATATTTGTGTGACAATTAAGTTGAAAGGTGGCAGGTTTATGATCCCCACAGCCCCTGCATTCCATCTTGCCTGAAATCTCGAACCTGCCAAGATCGACCCGAGGATACTATAAGTGAGGTAAGTTGACACCGCATTATTTGGCACGTAAATCATGTTTGCCAATCACCATGGGACGGGCGTGGAACCCATATCGGCCGGTATACGTGTAGCTATAGCTACTACATCGATATCTGGTCTATATGTACATTCAGGACTCCCATTACGATGTAATACAACACTTCATACATAAAAAACAAGATCGTTTAAGTCCTACCATTATCAATTAAGGCGCACGTCCGCACCCTCGATCGGGTACCCCACCCTACCAGAGAGCCTCACTAATAACTCCGCTCGATCGTCCCTGTTTGTTGCCTTGCATTTGAACGTTGCAAGAATTGAGTATATAAATTTGACCTTTTTTACCCTTCGCAAAATTTCTTTCTTTTATGAACAAGGGAAGTTTGTCATAAACAAATTATACAAATCCCCACTCAAATTGCCTCGCCCCACATATAGAAGCATAAAAGGGATCATCGTCCGTAAAAATGGCAATGACGAAATGCCTCAGAAGTAAACCACATATAAAAGCGCGATGCAATTTAGCAATCAAGCAGGAAACGGAAGTAATCCGTGAACATCATAAGTACAAAGCCTAAGCTGTTACCACTGCATTAGGGAACACACACACACACTGCACATCACAGCTACACAGTGCACAACTTAACGATGAATGTGTTACGTTTGATGTGAGTACTCGAGTGGCGAAGGTTGTGTTGTGATCGAGGATAAAGTGTACCTAAAATATCAGGTAATGACCATTTTGAATGCTTGAATATCGATTAAATATATTAATTGAAATACTATGGATTATTTTTCCCTCTCTAATTGTAGTTTGAAACGTGTGGAGGGTAAATTTTTCCTGAATACTTTCATTATATTGGCACGCCCATTACACCTATGTAGTGGAGTCAAGTCAGGATGACAAATTAGGCCGTTGTAATATACGTTAATTTTCGCACTCATTTCAATACAGTAGGATAGCCGGCCTAGGCTAAATGACTCATTTCATTGGAACGGTCAGGAAGACAAGAAAAAAGTTTCTCCACATGTTATTGACTCAGATGCATGAATTTTCGATATATTCAATTGCCTGTATGATACGCGATTGAAGTTGTTTCTTGAAACTGTTGTATACTGATCAAATACCGAGAAAAGTAAGGTACATGCGCTTCAGACCACTTTCCTGAGTAACACTGACTGAGTAAGACAAGTAGTTAGTAAAGCACTAGGATATTACTAGGCCTATATTACTAGTTAGGCGTAAGAGGTATAGCCTACTCAGTTAAGTACTTACTAGGCCTAAGCCTCTGTGTACTAAAATGACTTGCATACGACAGAAGAGGCATTTTTTCACATTTAAATAGCACCATTGAAGACTCTGTCAGTTTAACTTGCATGCTTTAATATTGGCAAAGAATTGTCAATTGCTAAGTTAGCCTAGGCCTAGGCTTGATCTATTATTCTTATTATAACTACAATATTTTAAGAGGGTTAAAATATATTTCTAGAGGACTACTTAAATTGTTCTTCGCAATTATTACACAGAGTATCAGAGCTACAGTATAACGCTCAGTTTTGTCTTTTTTCCCTCCATTTTGAACATCCATGTTTCATCATCTTCTCTATAGGACTGGTGGTAAAACTGAATAAGTGTATGCTAAAACACTGAAACAACATAAACATCAAGCAGTCATGCAGACCATCAAGTGTGTAGTAGTTGGAGACGGAGCTGTTGGCAAAACATGCCTTCTTATATCGTATACAACTAACAAATTTCCTTCAGAGTATGTGCCTACAGTAAGTATCCATGTCAATTAATTGATTTACAGTAGTCGGATTGTAAAATCAAATGAAAATGAAGTTGTATTAGATTGTCAGTTTTTGTTTATAATTTTCACACTACCTGGTGAGTTGATCAATTGATTGGTGGATGTTATTTGTTTTTTGTATCGGAATGATAGTCAAGACAGAGTTCTGTTTACTGATTGCTTTCATAAAAAATATGTTGCAGCTGATAGGTTTGTGGATATCATTGCTTAGCTACTTGGTCATTCAAGAAAAAGCCTGTGCCAGAAGTAACAGCATGCGTTGTCAATTATTGAAAAGTAACCATGAAGTTTGCAGACTTGCAGGCTTGACAATCCCATTATCATGACAAAGTTCTTCACCTCTTCACATCTTGAACCTTTCACAAAAGTCAAGCAAATTTAAAGCAAAGCAAAGACTTCTATATCTGATTTGATATTACTGCGCTAGCCACTATTGCATTGTTGAACTTTCACTGAGAGTTCATAACATTTACTAGAGCAGAGGTCTCCAAACGTTAAGGCTCACATTTCCCAGGATCTTTCATGAAACTGAACCACAACCCACTAGACTTGTACTGATGCACAGTGTGCATGAATACTAGCTGGGGCTATGGACGTCATGTTGAAAAAATATAATCAACACACTCCTAAAATGTTAGATAAAATTTTGCAACATCTAAAAAATGGACCTTCTACCAGAGTGTACGTGTAAGTTGTGGTTTCGTATCAGATGGTTACTGGAAGGAAGAAAAGATAACATACGTAAGTCATAAGAAATCAGTTTGTACTTTTATAGCTGCAATGGTATATTTACTTTTAGAAAATTTAGGCCAAGACAAAATGACTATGCGAAGTGTGTTTTTGCGTCATAGCGATGTTTTTTTTTGCATAAACGCGTACATTTGACCTCAATATGTAACCTGTGTTCATTCAAGGAGATACTCATAGGTCGAATTACTAGCAATGTTACCTGATATGGTTCAACGTGGTTAGATACAAAGTAAATAAATAAATAGAGAAGTTCTGAATAGGAATAATTAGGCATGTCTACTTCCTTGTTTCTCTGATGGTTGGACATATATTTGAGTCATACAGGAAAACATTGATTTAGTTTCCCTTTTATATTGTTTTGTTTTATCCTGTTGAACAATTTGGGAAATTAAACTGTGATTTCAGCATGTTAAGGTATGCTACTAGCATCAGCATATAAATACAACAACAGTTTGATTGTAAATCACAGAAGTGCCCTCTCAAGGTTGGCAAAAGCACCATCCCAGTTTACTTCCAACCCCCCTCCCTTCCCCTCCACCCCTCCCCCCACAAAAAAAAAGAAAAAAAGAAGGTATATACTTGAATAGATATTCAGGAAACTTTATTGCTTAAAATTAGTTTCATCATTTGTTAAATGTAACAGCAGCAACAATAGTTCCATCTGCAAAAAAGTCTGATGAATAATTGAACGCTAAAGTAACTGTACACAGTGGGTTTTCATAGCCTTTCCTTATGAACACATCTAGTTGTTATTGTCATCAGTCAATGAGGCTAAGTACCAGCTCATTGTACCGTGTCGGGTGAGAAAATATAGAGTTACTCGCAGAGTGAAAACAGATCATCTGATAGGGGAAAGGTGGAGTTAGTTTATATATTATAAATCATCGGGCATTTTGTTATGTACATGGATACTGTACAACAGTTTCACTAAATATGGTAGTACAACCTGATATGAGGAATTACAGTATGAACCTTCCATCACATGATATAAACCAGATATCATATTTTTCTGTACAAGTACACTAAAACTGAGTGTCTGCTACATGTGGATATGCAAAGAGGAAATCCTCCTCTCCTCACCACACATTGCAAAGAACAACAGAACTGTTACAAAATTACTGTACTGTACAGCACTGACAATGTCCTAACGATTCATGCTTTCGATACTGCAGGTTTTCAGTAATTTTTTCAGAAAGAGAGAGGGAGGTATAGAAAAAATCATTAGTTGAAGGAAGTGTGAGCTAGAAAACCCCATATCTCATTGAATCTTTACCTACAGTAGATGGAACAATGTGCAGGGTCTAATGTGTAAGTCAGTTGGGTGCGCACGCCTAGGGCCTGCATACACGGTTACTACAAGATCATCGGCTGATTTCCAACACCAGAGATGAAATATGTTAGTTAAAAAGGAAAGTCTACTTTCTATTTAAAGTTGAAATAGATTCGATTGGCAGATTTTCATATCAGTAATTTATAATCTGTAATTTGATCTTCGTTACTGTCATAAAGACTTTCAATTTATCCACAAAAAGAAAAAGAAAAGAAAAGAAAGGAAGACAGCTAGAGAGAAAATGCTTTCCTTTGCTTTCACCAATGTCTTTGGTTTAGTTAACCAGAAAGTGAAAATGGCTTTCCAGAAAAGAATGGAGCATATAAAATACCATATTGTGTGCCTACTCTACTTGCTGTTTCGACCGATTGAAGCCAGATTATATCTACTCGTCTGTTCGTGTTGTAGCTTTTTTAAATGATTGTCACAGTTGGCATTGACACTCGTACAAAAATGATTGCAGTTATTCCTTTGGGAAATCAGTTCAGAACCTGCGTTATTGCGTCAACTCAGATTTTTTGAACTTTAAGCTGACTTACTAATCAGTTGTTAAACAGTTTCATTGTCATTCTGTGGCCATTGTCTAGTTTATTACTGTATTGTACTGTATGTAGCTCTGGCTCATATTTGGGTCAAAATAAGAGCATTGTCAGCAAAATCTCACTTCATAGTCGGAAATCTTGCAGACTGAAGATATATCCTCCAGAGTAGGGAAATACCCACAGAAAATTGGAGATTTTCCTTCAAATTTCTGAAAATATTGTTTCCATGTCAAATACTTCTCTAGAATACCACCTTTCTATTCCAACTTTTCAAAAGAAGAAAAAAATTAAGCATATACCCTTCAAATTCTGCAAATCTGCTTAGCTTATGTTTTGCACTTTTTCGAAGGAAATGAACTAATTAATATTCAAATATGATACAGGGAGTAATTTATCAATATTATACAGGGAGTAATATATCAATATTATACAAATAGAGTAATTTATCCAGTATTGCATCGCAAAATGCCATGCAGAGTGGGCAGATTGCTACTGTATGTATACAAACTGTGCAGTGATGCATTGCAGTTTTTCTACACAGGAATGATAGTATTTAATAATCTGAGACTAAAGTTCAGAGCAGTCGAAACTGCTATGGTCTATATCCAAAGGTCTATATCATATGTGAAAGGGGAAACACCATTTTTCAGGAGTTATTTTTATTTTTATAAAAAAAATTTGTATGAGTACTTCCGTGCAGTGCTACTGTAGTTTACTTTCAATATCGAAATTTGTGCTTCAAATTGTTGCAGCGGCTCATGTACTGTGGCCTTAGGGCACATTTTCCAGTTCATCATTCATCAATAATCTAGACCCACCAACTTTGGACAGTTGTAAAACTAAGATTTTTCAACAAACTTTTTTTAATTAGTGTCCAAACCTGGAAATTTTACAAAAAATCTTAAAAGTCTTTAATAAAACTCATCATTCACTCCGTTCAGACACAATTCCACGAACAGTGCTTTAAAGTACTTTCACTTCCCCATTTAATAATTTTGCATACTGTACAGTACATACTGTATGAGATTGAAAAGTACCATCCGTACGACCATACATAATGCCACTAGTCTCGCTGTTAAACCATGCTAGTTGGCAGTATTAAACTGTCTATGGATTAACATGTTCCTGCATGTAAGCTCTTTGGCAGTTGTACTTCAGTACAGTAGTAGCAATGAAATTTTGAAATATTAGAATGGTACTCTTAAAAACAATGGGCAAAGAAACATCTTTAAAAATCATATTATGCATCGCCTTCGATGGCTTGTCCAAGTCGTCTCTTTGTTTGATCATGGTTTCTTTGTTTTTTCAGTCATTGTTTTTCTTTGGTCAGTGCAATGACTCAAGCAAGCCTTATTGTACAATCTATGTATGAAGTAATTCACAAATTCAGATACGTGTGCGACACACACTGTGAGAGCACACGTACTGTTTGTCTGCTGAGTAGGAAATTAAAGGAAATAGGTTAAATCTCCAGAGAGCTAATCTTGGAGCACAGTCGAAAACAATCAGCAAAACAACAACAATACAGTAGTGATGTGCCATGCAGTGCTACTGTATGAGTGAGAGGCACACAGTGTTGAGAGAGTGCTATATATCTACTCAGAGTACTATATCGGCTTAGTTACAGTTGATACGTGGAATGTAGATACCCCCTTGGTGAGAGCAATGATCCTACTGGAAATTGGTAGATGTCAAAGGTCATTTGTTGTCAACATAGCTTAAAATCTGAAAAACCTTGCGAACTTGGTAAAAGTCTCTCAAAGTAAGGTTGGGTTGAAGGACATGCTCGGTAAGTGTAATCCACCTTATTGAGACAAGAACCTGAATCCGAGGTCAAGCTTTAATGATGAACTTCTTACATGATAGGGAATACCGTATGTCCACAATTTTGAAAGAATCTTGCTGATCACCTGGAAGTCAGTAAAGGTCATAACTTGTCTGAGCTGTTGTACTGTTAATTGAACTTAATTCTCATACCAAAATGTGGCAAGGAATCACTAAGCCAACTAGCTTGCTGATTAAGTCCCTATGGTGGAAGTCCCTTGTGTGGAAGTCAAAAAGCCATATTAGGTTTAGCCACCATACAAGTCTCAAAGCCTTGTTAAAAAACATGATTTTGTCCAATGATTTTGTCCAATGTATGATTTATGATTTCATCCAATTTATTTCGTTTTCTCCTTCAGGTTTTTGATAACTATGCTGTGACCGTGATGATAGGTGGGGAACCCTACACTCTGGGATTGTTTGATACCGCAGGTGAGACGACCATCACATGATTTTAAACCTATAAGAGACAAAAATATTGAGTGAATGTGACGGGTTGGCAATGAGATCACATTTCCTGAAAAGTACCAGACTTGTCCAACTTCCCCCTGAACAATAGATGAGTATGCACTGTATGTGCCTGTGACCTACAATAAATCTTCGGTCTTCCTGTTGGGGGGGGGGGGGGGGAGTAGATTGGCGTGAATCCTTTCAATTGCCTGAATTGAGTTAACAGTATGCATACTGTATGTATAACCAGACACTCTGATTTGTTGGTTCAGTACTTCCTTTATTGTTACTTATACATGCGGAATATGGTCTGCATTCCTCACTGTGTTTATCTTTTAAAGTACAACTCACTCGTAAGAAAGTGAACCAGGAAGTCGGGTTTGAAAGCTGGAGATGTTCCTACTTGTATATATATTGAAATGTCGTGTATCAGGATTGACGCATGACCGGTTTGGTTTATTTATCAATTGTCAATATTATTGGAAAACAAAATTATAATCATTAATAAAGGAAAATCTGAACAGTTGACCTTCACTCAGAACATTTTCTGTGAACAGTTGAAATATGAAAATGTCAACATTTCAGTTTTCTGAAAAGGGCATCCTATGATATTCTATAAAACAATAAAAACATGTTGGAGACTAGAAAGGTTGTAAAAGGGTTCATGAATCCTGTTAAACCCTGTCAAATCTCTAAGTTTTAAAAGGATTCATGATTTTAACTATGTAGTATTAATTTACAACATTAGTAGACTTATATAGCCATTCTATACAGCACTGCTTCACAGTTTTAGGTTACATTAGGTTTCATTACATTTAGGTTACAGTTTTAGCCTGCATTTGCTACAATAAGAATTGAAAGTGAAACAAATACATAACAGCCATGTGTTTGTAGTTCTAGCAGTCATTCGATGTTGATATTATACATATGTTTATGGTCGATAAACTTGGCCTGGTCGTGTTACGGAATTGAAACTTAGTGGTTTGTGGTTAAGTGTGTCATGTATTCAACTTCACTGTTGTACGGTATATATGTTTACATATATGTAAAGTACTGTCGTGCATTCGTGATATTCTTGGCTGAGGTCAAGGGTCAAGTAAGTATATATATTACATGTTTGCAATATGTTTGCAAAACAAGAAAAGAAAAAGAAAGGAGGTGAACAGTGGTCAATTAAGCTAATTGAAAAGTTAATGTTGAGTTTTTGAGGGAATTTAGCTTACATTTGCCAAGATAAAAGTGGTGATGAACAGAAGATTATTGGCTACATTGCCAAATTTAATGCGAGGGTGTTTAGGGACATATGTACAGAAATATCATACTTTTCATTACATGCTGCCACATAGACGTCGATGAGCTGTTTCCTGTGTTGTTGAGTTGACACAGGTGACAGCATATATTCTAATTGCCTTTTTTTAAACTTTTCTCGTCATCCTTTTCTCTTTTCTTGTGACTCTTAGGTCAGGAGGATTACGACAGATTGAGGCCATTGAGTTACCCACAGACAGACGTCTTCCTCGTGTGTTACAGTGTAGTATCACCATCCTCGTTTGAAAATGTCAAAGAAAAGGTTAGTCTGTTTTTTCCATGCCCACCAGGAAGTAAAATTGGATATATTGTGCCATGTAGCAGAGAGACAGACGGAAAGCAAGGCCCAAGTATTGACAGATTTTTTTTAAGTAGTGACTCTTTTTATACTGTTCTGTTACCCATCTGAGTACGGTTATTAGGATATTTTTGGTCTCTAAAATAAACGTTTGATCGCTCGATCATAACAAACCAAAATGGAATGGGAATGGAACAAGGAAGTTTGAGAAGTGTATCTAGTTTGCTTTATGATGTTAGAGTAGTTTTATCATAGTATATGGGACAGTAGTAAAGTGTTGCAACATTTCTGCAGGAGTTCAAACAGACCCCCCCCCCTGCTCCACCCCTATTGATCCCTGATTCAGAAGTGTTAAATCATCGTCATGTATGTTGTAATGCTGTACTGTGCTAAAGAGCTATTGAGACTCTCCATTGACTTGCATGTACAGACTTCTCAATGATCTCCGACTGCTTAGTATTTAGTTTAGAGTCCTTGCAATTGTGCTCAAGTTGAGCAAATTTGCTGTCATGAATTATTCATGAGTGAGTATTAACATAAGTGCAATTGCGGGATTGTTTCAAGACCCAGTCGGTTACTTTATCATCAGTGTGTTTCATTTATTCTACATTTTGTTCTGGTAAAGCTACTGTGTAATTTACTCTCCCAGCCTGTCCATTTTAAATGGTTTTGGCTAGGAACCTCTTAAGCGTCTGGCAACGATATCACCATGGTCACAATCCTCAGACTAGGGGTGATAGTGAATACATTACTAGTATGTTCTAGTAACGTTTTCTCTGTGCCAAGGTTCCATCTTGGGCGACTCGGTGTAATACATCTTTCTTTTCAAATCATCGTCGATAACGGTCTTCTCGTCCTGTAGAATATTTCCAAGCAGTTTGCTTCCGAGACTCAACAAATGTGCTTACATGTCCTCTCTGTTTTTGTTTTAACAGTGGCAACCGGAGATCACCCATCATTGCCCGAGTACGCCCTTCCTGCTGGTGGGGACCCAGATTGATTTACGAGACGACAGCACGGTAGTCGACAGACTACAAAGAAACAAACAGAAACCCATCACCGTGGAACAAGCTGAGAAATTGGCAAAAGAACTAAAAGCTGTTAAATATGTAGAATGCTCTGCCCTTACTCAGGTAAATAATGGTATTTTATTTTAACAATTAGGCCATGGATTGCCTCATACCCTTCTTCCCCACCATACTGTTCCCCCTCTCCCATCCCTGCCTCTTTGCCCCTCCCACATTCCCTCCCACTTTCCCTCCTGCAGGCTAATGACAGGTCTTTGGCTTTTCCTCACAACATGAATAAGCATATGTCTTATCTTCGTGGTCTGTCTTCGGACTGGGAGAATTTGATGGACCGCCATCAAACAAAAAAGTTGCGGTCCAAGTGAGATTCGTAACAGAACAAAATTTTCTTTTCCTCGACATTGCAGAAAGGTCTAAAGAACGTCTTCGATGAGGCGATATTGGCCGCTCTGGAGCCCCCAGAGGTGCAGAAAAAGAGGAAATGCAAGTTGCTTTGAAGAGGAGGAGGAGGAAAGAGGAGGAGGAAGAGGAGCATTGGAGAAGTTTTCAATTTAGAGATTGCGAGAGGGTCGAGGTGTTTTTCGGCCTATAGACATGTCATGTGGTTCTCATAGTTTTCCCATTTTGTAAGATATCCCGGTGGCACACAGCACCTTACCCTTATATGTATAAAGCTAGCAGACGAGATGTGTTTTTGAACAGGGGTGGGGTGGGGTAAAGGGTGGGGGGTAGAGATTTAACTTAAGCGGTGTGAATGCCAGAGTGTTAGGCAAGAAATCTGTCATTTTCAGTTTTGGTATCTTTCTTGTGGGTTGTTTTCCCTGAACTATCATATTAAAGGCTTGGTTTGTGTTGTGGAGTTTAAAGTATCTTAGGATATTATTATATAGTGCTGATGATGTGTACACGAAGTCAAGAGATTGATCTTCATATTCTTCCCCCCTCCTCCTCCCCCCAGCCCTGAGGTTTACAAAGGTCGGAAACACTCTGTATTTGTAGTACAAATGTTTCTAAATCTGCTTCAATATATCGATAATGTAAGACTTAAAAGTTTTAAGTTCAAATGGGGAGGTGGAAGAGATGGTAGGGATGGTATTGGCTTATTTCTAGTCGTTAGAATTTGGAGGATTTTGACCCAGTTTTATAGTTTCTAGGAAATAAAGTACTTCTACAATATTCAACAAGGGTGAGAGGTCAACAACAACCCCTGCAGTCTCAAGAGATGAAAATGTACAAGTCCAGACAAATGCCCCACCCTCCTGTTTCCCCCAAGCCCTGCTTACAAATGTTAATTTGTAATATAATCTTTGTTCAATTAATCTTTATTATTTTATAGAAAAGACTTACTCTACACAACTCCTATTTCCACTTTGTTATCTGAAAACTCTTGGGTGTTGAACACCTACAAGTGTTAGTGTGACTAAGATGAATAATCTTTTCTCTAACGAAGAGAATGAACTATATGGTGGTGGGGGGGAGGGGGTGTCAGGGTCTTATACTATATAATAATAATAATTCCTCACTAATAATCCTGTGAAATTCTTTATCGTGAGTTTTGGAATTTGTCTCCTTGAAGCTAAATTATTGTTGAATTTGTAGATTATAATTTTGATTATTTCCTACAACTGCACAAAAACTGCTTCAATAAGCCTCAGTCAATCTGTGTTAATCTTCACTCAGTGTGTGCATAGCCGAATTTATTTATATGAAAATCTAAAAACAATATTGCAGACAATGTTGCTCTTGTAAAAAGAAGAATACATTGTTGGCCGAGCAAACACAAAGAAGAAAAAAAATAATCAGAATTTTCTATACTTATTCCACCAGGAGACTTGCACCTTACATCATTAATTACATATCAGCATCAAGTAAACATGCACAGGTATTTGTGGTAGTGCTTCATTGTTTCTTGGGTTATCGGCTGACAGGCTTCTCCTGTGAGCCAATCAAATGCAGATATTTGGGGTGTTGTGTTTTTAATCCAGCTGTATCGGTTCTTAGGGTATTGGCTGAGAGGCTTGTCCTTTGAGCCAATCAAATGCAGATATTTGGGGTGTTGTGTTTTAAATCCAGCTGTATTGGTTGTTAGGGTATTGGCTGACAGGCTTCTCCTTTGAGCCAATCAAATGCAGATATTTGGGGTGTTGTCTTTTAAATCATGTCGTATTGGTTGTTAGTGTATTGGCTGACAGGCTTATGATACTTGTGAATCCTGCAAAATTAACTTAAGAAGAATTTTGAATAAAATATGAAGGGGAAAAAAAAGAGGCAGCCAGATCTGTTTTATTTAGTATTTAGTAGGAAACATACCATCCATCCTCTTTTGAATAGGGACCTAACAGGTCACACATATTGTGATGCTGATGAACGGTAGCTTGTGTCCTTTGATGGCATACTTGTTTAATAATTACACTTGAGTTGCTTTGTATAAGTTTATGCCGGTATTAACGATATGTATATAGTATAACCAACTTTGTTTCAAACATATGTAGTCCAAAAAACTTTATCATACTTTTCTTTGCATTAGGGAAGCTGTGGAGTAGCGTCATCTAGGGTTTTGGTATTATATTACACCACCGTTGAATTTGAATTACCTAGACATCAACCTGTCCATTTCGTTTTTGACACAAAAAAAAATTTATAATAATAACAATATGTATTGAAAGATGATAGTAAAACTAAGAGGAATATGACTTTCCATTGTAGCGATAAAATGAGCATTGTAACTCATTAAAAATTGTGTTGCAGTTTAGTCAGTCAATTATAGTCGGTGTTATATTCGAGGAGGTACGTTTAAGCAAATTTTTCTTACCGTAAGAAAATGTTCAATCCTGTCTTTTTGTTGCTTAAGATAATCCACGGCCAGAGGTAAAGACTGGTACAGCCCTTAAAAGGCCAGATAGATTGTTAGCAATTTCAAAAAAATTTCCAGTTATGTTTTATTTTTACAGTATTTAGCAACAAGGTAAAAGATAAGTTTTCAGTAAAAGCTAGGAGTAATCCTGTATTTGTCAATTAATTCTTGTGAATACAAAACAAACCAAAAAATACCAAAAAAAATGAGGGTTTTTGTTTGTTGTTATTTTTTTGCTTTCTCTCTCGATGGGTATTAGGTTTGATTCATATTTTACAAAACTGAAGATATAATGCTAGTTATTATATTTTGTTTGAGCCTAACATATTTTTTTATTTTTTTGTATGAAATCATTAACCTGGTATGTTTGTACCTTCTCTTCACATTCAACCTCCTTCAGTAAAGTGTAGCCAGAAATATTAAACGTTTAGAAGCATTTCATTTACGTCGAGTGTTAATACTAATAAAGAAGGCAGCATGTACAACTAGCTGAAGGGCGTCTTTCATGTTTTGACTTAAGGATGATGAGAAATAACTAGAACCACTGCATTTGCACTTTAGATACTGTCATTGAACCTTGTGGATTGGATTGGTACTGTAGAAGGGGATTTGGGAGCGAGTAGAGGCAGGGGTAATTGGGAGAAGGTGGGGGCAGGGGTAATTGGGAGCGGGTGGGGAAAGGCATATTGGGAGCGGGTACCATAGATCAGGGGTGCAAAAGCAGGGCTAATTGGGAGTGGGTGCAAGCAAGGGTAATTGGGAGCACGTGTTACAACGGGAGTGGGTACTATATATCAGTAGTACAAACCAGTGCTATAGATCAGAGGTGCGAGCAGGGGAAAATGGGAGTGGATACTGTTTATCAGGGGTGCAAGCAGGGGTAATTACGAAGCGGGTACTACGTACAGTATAGATCAAGGGTGCAAGCAGGGTTAATTGTGAGTGGGTACTATTGATCATTGGTGCAAGCAGTGGTACTTGGAAGTGTGTACTAAAGATCAGGGGTGCAAGCAGGGGTAATTGTGAGTGTGTACTATAGATCATGGGTGCGAGTAGTGATAATTGGAAGGGTGTACTATAGACTAGGGGTGCAAGCAGGGGTAATTGTGAGTGGGTACTATAGATCATTGGTGCAAGCAGTGGTACTTGGAAGTGTGTACTATAGATAAGGGGTGCAAGTAGGGGTAATTGTGAGTGGGTACTATAGATCATTGGTGCAAGCAGTGGTACTTGGAAGGGTGAACTATAGACTGGGGGTACAAGCAGGGGTATTTGGGAATATTTATTTGGGTAGAAATTTCATAGATCTCAACAAACTTTGAGAGGGTACCAACCTGGCATGGTCAGTTTAAATCTTAACACGCAATGCATCTTCTGACACAACTAATTTGAATGCTCAATTCTTCCTGTTCTTATCTGACACCGAAAAATTAAAGAGTGTGAAGACTCGCGCAAAAAGAAACGTCTAATGCCGGTAATTTGACCTAGTTTCGAATGAGGTGTAACAGAAGTGTTAAACACCACCATCGATCCCAGAAAATACACACAGCTTTCTACCGTCGGTAATTTAATAGACACAATACTATAGTGTACAGTCAGTACATACAGCTGCGGTCAATACCCACAGCACAGTATACAAACGATACAGCGATGGACATCTCAGGTCCAGCTAAAGATAACAATTAAGGTATCACGTTTCATTACTGTACTGTCTGCATTTTGTAGGGACACAAACAAAACGTCACTTGCAAGCAACTGAAAGTCAACTTTTTCAGATGGCCGCACGGGGTTTGGGGCGAGTCTTCAATGCCTTTAAGACTGATATTTGGGACTTTGGAGGATAGCTGGTGGCAGACAACACACAACAATGGGGGATATTGGTGGCATACATTGTGGCAATCAGGATAAACTGTGGCAGGCAAACCGAACATAGTAGACTCTCATATTTGTTTGAAAATTCACCCAGAAATTTGGCAACATTTTCTTTTCAATAATCAAATTTTTATTGAAAAATGGAAATATCTCAGAATGCACATGTCCACTTACAAAAGCTTAAATATGGGCTTTTAAAATTTGTTGCACCTTTTACTCTTATAGTTACTTCACATTACTACATCACTTCAGAATTTGAGCTTTGATAGGGAAATGACGTCTCTGTAGTTCCTACATTCTATTTTACCTTTCAGATTACTACCCATACAAGATGTGTGCCATTGATCACTGTAAGGCTACAACTCAAACCAGAATGCAAAAATGCATTGAAGTTTAGATTACTTCATTGCAATAGACTTCTGCTTATTCACCAGAAACAGCTATTATCATATAAATGTCCTGATTTCTACCATGAGATACACTACCGTGTTTAAATGGTTTCCAGACTTTGACTGCTGGTGACCCAAATGACCTTTGACCTCTACCAAAAGCAATTGACTTTTTCTATTCAATATAACGCATCCGCATGCCACTTATAAACAATCTGCATGCTTCCTAACTTGAGATATAGTGTTTACAAGGTTTTCAGTGTTTGACATCTGGTGACCTCAGATTACCTTTAACCTCCACGTTAAACAATAAACTTCTTCTCTATATGATTCATGCACATGCCAAGTATAACAAGATTTCCACAATTTGACTCCTGGTAATGTCAAATGACCTTCGATCTCCACCAAACATAATAGGGGGCTTGAACTCAACGTGTCACAACTACATACTAAATATGAGATTAGTCCAAGCTTTCCTTCATGAGATATCGTGTTTACATGTTTTTACAATTTGACCTCTGGTGACCGCAAATGGCCTTTGACCTCCACCAAAACAATAGGCTTCTTGTAATCAATGTGGTACTTCTACACATCAATATGAAATTGGTCTGACCTTTCCTTCTTGAGATATCGTGTTTACAAGGTTTTCACAATTTGACCCCTGGTGACCCCAAATGTCCTTTGACCTCCACCAAAACCAATAGGCTTATTGTACTCAGTGTGGTACTTCTACACACTAAATATGAATTCGTCTGACCTTCCCTTCTTGAGATATCCCATTTCCAAGCTGGGCGTCACAATCACACACACATACGCCATCATGAATGCATAGGTTATGATTATCGAAACCCAAAATTAACCTGAAAGATTGCAAAAATCTCACTCGATTGGACTTCATTTCACAAAGAAGTACATTATTAGTCAACATTTACTCAAGTTGAAAACAAAGGAAAAAACAAAAACAAAAAAAGACAACAGATAGAGGATTCAACGATTTTTCTTAATAAGGTCTTAATTTATTATTTTGAACAATGGATTAATAGTAACGAATTTCCCTAGACTGAAAAAGTGACATCATTAAATATGAGGATAAAGAAGCACTCCTGATCTTTTTAAATGGTGAGGGAAAAATAGAAAAGTGTTAAATCATAAATCTCATACATGCTGGCTACAAGTTTTGGTTTGTCCAAGTTGCCAAAATTAATGCTCTTACGATGTTATGAGTAAACCATACTACGACATATAATTAAATCCACACATGACGATGTGAATACCATACCTAGGACAAGTATGCTTGAGAATAGCAACAAAGTTGGTTGCCCTTTATCTGGGCCTTTTGCTATATTCATGTACCATCTTTCTCCATTTAACGGATTTAAAATGAAGAAGTGGTGCATATGATGTTCATTCTTGGGATCTAGTGACAACCAAAATAACAAAAATTTAGGGTGGGGGGAGGGGAATGGCATGTGTTGGGCCAGCAAAAGTTCATTTATCAGAGAAATTTATGCTTTGACCCCTGAAGAACCTGGCATGGTATGAGTAGTCTGTTTGAAGTTTTGAGTTCTTACTCTTCATGTTCTGAACTTTGTCACTGAATTGATACAAAATTCAAAGGGCCACAGTTAAAACCATTACAATCAGGGAGTTTTAAGGGAAAAACATAGGGTTAGGGATGGATTGGGGAGGGGGAAGGGAGAGACATTGGCTACATCATTGGCTACATCACAAAGAGTAATAAGTATGTATAGCATAAAACTCCTTGGTAACCATCTCAGTGTCATCGTGGTGATTTATACACACACACTGATTGGGCGATCCCTTCTTCCCATTGTTCTTGTTTTCCCATTGTTCTTTGTTTCATTGTCCATTGCTCCCACATCACGGTATCTTTGCTTTCTTTGAGTTTTTGCCTCTGAACTTCCCCTTTGGTGACCTCTTCCCACCAAAGCTCTTAGGTCTCGGTTTTCCTTTCTTCTTCTGCATTTTTCGTCTCCTCTCAGGAGTGAATTTCTTTCCTTTCTTCCCGCCATCATCGTCATCGCTGTCGTCATCCTCATCTGCCTTCCGTTGACCTTTGACCTGCCTGGTCTTTTTCACGAATCCTTTTAAAGCTTTGTCGGATTTTGTCTCGGTCTGACTTGCTTGACCTCCTGTTTCTTCTTGGTCACTCTGGCCTTCTGGTAATGGTTCAGTTTTCTTCATTTTTATCTCATTTTTCTTGATCCGTCTCTGCTTATTGTCACCATCTTGGGTAGTCTTTTTATCATCCTGTGCCTCTTTGCCGTCTCCTCCTTTGTTTGACTTCTTCTGCCTCTTCCCTCCTTTTCCTTCTACCGGACCCTCATCTCCATCTGGGTGTGGCCTCTTCTTACCCTCCTGTGCTGGACTGGTATTGCTCTTTCCTGTGCTGTCCGTATTCGGGACCTCTGTGTTATTCTCCTCGGTAGCTTCATCTTCCGGAGCTGTTAACAAAAAGAGATTTGACCAAAAAAAATTGTAACTACAAAAAGCAAACTGCTAGGGCTTCGCCCCACAATTTCCAGAGACATGGTGGCAGGGTGATACATTCTTTAAGCAACATCTGACACAATCAACAACATAGGAGTGCTCGCATTTCATTCCAAACACTGCATTCTTGAATAATGTGAATAAATATAAACTCAATTTTGAGTACTTGAATCACTGTTCCCTACATGATTTAACAATATAATCAATATGTGACATCATTCACTAGTTTGTTGCATTCCAAGAATAGTAGTTTATTCGCAAAACTAAATGAAAAATGAGTAAAAACCCTTGATGAGACATTAAAAAATTTGTCCTTTGTAAATTGTTGTTGAGGGTGGGCAACTTTATTGGAACGCATAGAAGGAACAGAACCAAGTGAAATTTCTGAATTCATGAATCAGAAATACAAAATCCATGCTAGGTTGAATATGCCCGGAGAATGTCTCAGTCGATGGATTTTGAGTTGGGAATCAAACGTCCGGGATGGACACTTTATCGGCTGCACCATGGCAACACGTCCTCGCCTCTAATTCCCTTACAAGAATAACCTTTGAATGGGTTTCACAGTGGAGAAATATCCATCTCCTAAACTTGAACATCACCCACCCAGAGATAGCACTTGTAAGTTATAAACAGAACGAAAAAAAAAGAAGAAAAATAAAAGACGAGATACTTACTTGCTTTTGGTATCACATTAGAGAACTTCCTTAGTTTGGCTACAAAGAAACCGTCCATATTGTGCGTATGAGGATAAAACCTCCTCGTCTCTTTCAAACTCGGATGGAAGCTTCGGGATCCCATACTGGGGAGAGTAACGGAGAGATATATATGACATGACACATGGGACGAACGAGAACAGGTAGGGGAGGAGGTGGGGGTTATACTCCTTCATGTTATTAAATACTAGGCCCTGCTGGGAAGTGAAAAAGTTTCTAATCGTACTCTTACACTTTTGACCTGCTACTGCACTTTTGTATTATCATACTGTTTCAATCTTGGGGGTAGTATTGGCACAGGGTTGGTCCCACGGAATCATGTAACCCAGCGATTATTTTAGACAAAGATGTTGGGAGTAATATTCTCAGTCCCATATTTGTAACCCTTGAACACACTATCCATAGGGGCTAGATTAGTATACAACATACATACATACATACATCATTATTTACCTAATCATTCGTTTTGTAAAAATGGGGTTTCAATCTTGGGGGTAGTATTGGCACAGGGTTGGTCCCACCGACTCACGTAACCCAGCGATTATTTTAGACAAATATATGTTGGGAGTATTATTCTCAGTCCCCTATATGTAACCCTTGAACACACTATCCATAGGGGCTAATGTATACATACATACATACATACAAACACACATACATACATACACAGACCCATACATACATCATTATTTACCTAATCATTCGTTTTGTAAAATGGGCCACCCTATTTGAAGACTACCAGTTCCTCCCCTCACTCATACAATATACGTATTTGGTGCCCATGCACAACTAACTTTCAAACTAGTCCCAAACTCAGCAGAGAGCTTACAAAATAGAAGAGACTCACTTCTTGAATCCTGGAGTACCAAAGTCTAGCCCTGTGGGGACAAGCTTGACACTTCGTTTCTTCAGGGCGTAGTCCACGACCCACTCGTTTTCTTCGACCTTTTAGGATACAAACAGGAGATTATTATAGGTGAATCTTGGGGGGGGGGGGGAAAAGTTGACTGCTTATTAAAACTGCTAGAATTAGATTTTGTTTTTGAATCTGTAGATCAAAGCCCCATCCTCATATTAAACTGTACACGGAAGAATTTTTTTTTCTTTTAAATTCGAGAAAGTTTGTTAATAAATTTTGCAACAGCAGAGTGACGTCATCACAGCGATCCAGATGAAAAAGTCTTTCTGGTTTTCTTTATTACATTTGAATTAAATATTTACAAATGAAAATAGTATCTTTTCCCTAGTAGCGTTTCGATGAAATTAAAACCTGGATGTCTATAACATAAAGCAAATCGATTTTGTGGTCATCCTTTTGTTCTATTGGAGCACTCTCAATTAGATAAATAGTTAATTAGCATGTTACCAATCACTGAAGCTCATCGCCATAGCTTTGTGTCCTTCACAACCAATGTAATCAACTTTGTCGTTTGTTATTTACACAGGTCTTGAAATCTGACACCTGACTGTATCATTCCTTGAAATTTAATTTCGGGTTAGAAAACCAAATTCAATGCAAGAGGAAGCTTTGAGAAATTGGAAATAGCAGATTGCTATTTGACAGATTCTACTTCCATCCCCCACTCACCCTCCCCCCGACCCCCGTCATTTTTATTCTCGTGTTGGACTTACCAAGATTGAGCATGTAGAGTAAACCAGGTATCCTCCTGTCTTAGACCTTGCATTTACCGAGTCAATCGCAGCTAGAAGTAACTCCTTCTGGAGTTTGGCACTGTTGTACACATCGTCCATGGACTTGTTAGTTTTCACACTTTCGTCCTTACCGACCACCCCAGTACCGGTACAAGGAGCGTCTAGGAGGACACGGTCAAAGCCACCTTGAACCTAAAAGTAGAATTGGTTATTTGTATAGAAAAATGGCTTTTTTTCCAGACAACTTGACAAGCAAATTTAGCAAAAGTCACTTAGGTAAAACTGGTCAGAGACAAATGCAGTCAATGAGGTTACAAGAATAGACATCAGGGATTAGAAACACCAATGGTATTATAGTGAGTTCTTTTTCTAAAGATAAACTCATTGGACGTTAGAAGCTCTTACGGGAGTTTGGCTGTTCGAGTAACCTACGGTTGATGAGACCTAGGAACAGTGATTGGAGATTAACATCTAAGATATCAGTATCACTTCTGAGCTGGTGTCCAGTAAAACCTTTTCCGGCAAGCAAAACAAATACTGTCCCTTAGAATGGATTAGATCAATTCGTGTCACTCACCTTTGGAAAAGATCTACCATCTTCATTTGAGACTACAATATTTGTAATACCGCACCGGTGGGCGTTACCAACGATAGCCTTCACCCTGTCCTTGTTGGCATCATTAGCCAGTACCCTGCCAGTGTTCTTCATCAGTGCAGCTGGCCAAATAAGAAAAAAAAAATTAAAAAATCAATAAAACTCAAACTATGAAAATAAACTCAAACTATGAAAATAAACTTGAACTATGAAAATAAACTTGAACTATGATAAGAAACTTGAACTATGAAAAGAAACTTGAACTATGAAAAGAAACTTGAACTATGATAAGAAACTTGAACTATGAAAAGAAACTTGAACTATGACACACAAAAAAAGTAAAAGTCATTGAGAAGTCATTTGAGTTCTAGAAACAGATGAGTTTTCAGGAGATACTTGAAAGACACAAATGAAGGAGAGTGCTTGATGGATTCAGGTAATTTGTTCCAAAGGGGTAGGGCAGCAGAGGCAAAACAGCGCTCTTCCAAGGATCTGTTAGTAGTCCGTATGGTGAGTAGACATTAATTCCGTTTGGTGAATAGACATTTATTCCGTTTGATGAGTAGACATTTATTCCTAGAACATGATTCACAAGGTGCACTATAATAGAAGTACATGGCTAAATCAGCTTCACACTGAAACTGAATAATATCAAATAATGAATGGTGGATCAGATTTGGAAAATCCTGGATGAAGTTTACTGATCCTTGGATAATCCTAAGTTTTACATTACTTATATTTATTAAATACTCTGATATGTTTTCTCTATTTTTTTGCTCTCACATATATATGTAGTTTTTCCTCCTGGTGCAGAACACATGTCCAGGACACTCTCATGCTCTTGAGGGGCGAGTGCCATGACGGGGAGGAAACTGGATGCCCCCTGGAGGATGTAATGGCCAGCCAAGTACTCTGGAGTTGCACCTGATGAAAGAGGCAAATATGTAGCGCTTACATAAATGATGCATTTTAAAACAGAATTAATTTTGTTAAATATGTGGCCAATCAAAATAGAGAGGTAAGATGTGTTCTAAGTTGTTGTATTTAAAATTACTACTGAAGTGTTTCCTTGTGATTTAAGCAACGCTCCACCCTCCCCCCCCCCCCCTCCCCTCTCAAACACATATATGAACCTGAAGTTAATAACATCTTGATAAGAAACCAACACATGGAACATTCCTCACTGTAAATTTTCACCGCTCTTTTTTCTTTTGACCGTCTTATATAGCAAAATGCTGTAGATACTATCAAAACTGCAACAAGGTCACCAGTTACCATAGCAGTATCTTTACACTGAATTTTTCAGTATTTCAGTGAATATAAATAAACTTCTTGATCCTCCAAAACTGCTTTGCCAACAGTAAACTACTCCCTGTAGCCCGGATACATGTGAGAACTGCTGACCAGTTCTCTTACATATATTAACAACACAACAAACAGAACAGTGGTGTGCACAAAGCGAGAAGATTTTGAATTCGACACCACCATTTTTAAAATCCTGCACAAATCACTGGAACAGGAGACGTCTATCATGCACTTGCATCGAATACCTAACACTTAAGTCGAGAAGCTTGTTTCGAATTCAACAGCATCCTCATCATTATTTTGGCTTACCGATTGGAACCGAAGACTCAAAGATGACGAGCCCCACCTTTGACCATTTGCCGACCGGATCAAGATTCACTCCTCGATTAATCAGAGCCTGAAAAGAGAGAGAGAGTAGAAGATTCATGAAATCAGAACTAAAGTGAAAAATAAATCTACTTAGTACTTATAGATGATAGCAGACTAGTAGAACAAGTACAGAAATGGCATGAGTACAACAGCAAGTGTATGAGTACAACAGCAAGTGTATGAGTACAACAGCATGAGGACAATTACAAGTAGCATTCCCCTTCATATCATATAGTCAACAGAGTTAACCATAGTGTCAACCAGACTTGCAGTATGAGTACAAGAGCATGAGCATGAGTACAACAGCATGAGTACAATTACAAGTAGAATTCCCTTTATATCATTTATTCAAGAAAGTTAACCATATGGTGTCAACCAGACCTGCAGTATGAGTACAACGAGATGAGTATGAGTACAACAGCATGAGTACAATTACAGGTAGAATTCCCCTCATATCATATATTACAGAAAATTAACCATATGGTGTCAACCAGACCTGCAGTATGAGTACAACAGCATGAGTGTGAGTACAAGTAGAAGTCTCCTTTGCATGAATACACGTACGAGATTCTTAATGTGAGTACTAGTGCTTCATTTTGCACTAGTACCTACACTAGATCCTAATAATGACCCGAGTACAATGATCCACAACGAGTAAAGGCAACTATGCTAGAATAAGAGGAAGGACTTACTACAAGTCCGCTGTGATACCAAAATGCTGAAAACTTCAGAATTGGCTTAACTAATACTCACAAATTGTTTTTCTATAATATGGTTGATCATATTTAAATGTCAAATTTGGGAGTTAGGTTATATTGACATTTTGTGAAAGAAACACAGAAAAATGTTCTTGTCTTGAAGAGGTTTATCAAGAGTGAATTGAAACAGGAACATAAGCAGCATTAAATGTTAAGGTGAGTTGATGAACTTCAGATTAGGGTGGGAACCATTTTATTCCATAATCATATCCCATCAACCAGTCCCTAGCAACCTACCTGGGCAAGATCTCTCCTTCTTGTCTTTAAGGTATTGGTTCGTATCGTGAGAGGTCTGTGGACTTCGTTGGCCTCCAAAACATCATTCAACTATTAAAATCAGTCATAAAAAGACACATATATAAGTTAAGTTACATTTATTTTTTTAAATTCAAACATACGACGCACACTTTTTGACACTGGATCCCCCAAAGTTCTGATTGAAAAGCAACACGCATCAGTTTCTAAAATTTCATATCTCAAGCAGTCTCCATAAAGTAACTTGTTTACAATTAAATTTATTCTATGCAAGAAAAGTACATAATTGTGATAAATTGAATTGTCCACCCCCCCTCCTCCTCTTCATTAGTACCATAAGAGGTGGTTTAATGGCATTGAAGACTCGCCCCAAACCTCATGCCGCCCTCTGAAAAAGTTAATTCACCGTAGCTTGCATGTGAAGTGTTTTTCTTACAAGTTTTTTTCTACAAAATGCAGACAGTAATAAAACGTGATACCTTGTTATCTTTTATCTCGACATGAGATGTCCACGCTGCTATATACACTGTGTTGTGGGTATTGACCGTAGCTGTATGTATTGACTGTACACTAGTGTCTAATTACCGATGGTAGCAAGCTGTGTGTGTATTTTCTGGGATCGATGGTGGTGTCTAACACGTCTGTACCACCTCATTCGAAACTAGGTCAGATTACCGGCATGAGACGTTTCTTTGTGCACTAGCCTTCACTCCCTTTAAGTCTATACTATGGTTAGTATTTTGTATTGTGTTTATGATGGAGCCCATATAACTGCACTTCAAACATAGAGATAATCTAAATAAGCTATGAAAACTTACTTCTGCCATAGGGAAAATCTCCATCAGTTTTTCAATCATAAACTCGTTATATCCGTAATAGTTCATCAGGTCCCCCTTCAAGACTTCAACGTATTCTGGTCTTGACCTAAAATGCGTAAAATGATTTTGTTGAAAGACGGAATATCTCTTCTTCTCTTTTCAATATGCAAGAAATGTCTGAAAATGTTCCTTCTTTTTGAAATTTTCTTCACACCCTTATTTTTATATAAATATATATTGCTTGGCAGAGTAGAAATCTAACATCCTTTTCTTACTCGCTTAAGGTGAACCCTTTTGGTACAAAATCTGAAATCTACAGTTAACATTCTAATTACATTGTTGAATGAAGGGAGAAGGTGGTTGGGATCGGGGGAACAAACTGAGATTAAACTTTCTCATTTTTATTTTTAACTTCTTCACTTAAGTTGGAAGGAAAAATTATTCTGAAATGCAAATGAAACTGTAAGTGCTTGCAATGTCTTAGCAACAACCCATTTGTACACAATGCAATAGGCCTCTTTATACAAAGAACCTTTCTGTATAAATGCTAACATAATTGGAAATGCCTTCTTTGTATCAACCACAACCTCTTTGTATTCCCTACAATAGTCCTTTCTGTAATAAGTACAAGCATAATTTTGTATAAATGCCAACATAATTGGAAGTGCCTCCTATGTATCAACTCAAGTCATTTGTAATGTATATCCCTATCTGTACTTATATTTAAAGAATACTTCTTTATCACATATATGATTGGAGGAAGTGACTGCTATGTATCAACCACAACCTCTTTCAGTATCATACAAATAGCTAACTTCCCTATCACATGTATCCTCTACCACATATACAATGAAACTAAGTCTATTTAAGTATACTCTATTACCCAATTCCTGGAAACCCACTTTCAGCATAATAGCCATTTTCCTGTTTTCAACTTTATGTTGGAATTGAACACACTCATAACTTAGAAACTACTCACATAATTGATCAAAACACACAAATGAAAGATAATATCACTGCTTCCTTCAGATGATTTGGGGGAGTGGGGAGGGGAGGCGAGGAGTATGAAGAGGGGGCGTGGGTGGGATTGGTTGGTAGAATTATACATGAAATAGTTTGATCATAAAAGTTGACCAAGAAGACAGATAAACATAATGTAGATATCAAATATGAGACAATTTTGGTTTACCTTTCTGGATCTCTCTTGTTTTTAAAATCTCCGAGGACTCCCATAACTTCTCTGATCCTGAGACTGATCAGGGTAAGGTCTGGAGGTTGGGATGGTGCATTGTTGTCAAGGTAACAGTTGCTGTGCATATGATATATAATCTTACCTGGTATGTAGCATACTTATAGCAGGGTTGCCTGTACTCTAATGGATTTGTACTCTTGTTCGGGATGTTTTTGAGATTTCTAGTATAGACCACTAGTCCCAGAATACAACTTTACATGTATTCACAATTAGAGCCTTCGTACTCAGTGTACTCATAACAAGGGGGCGTTCTACTTGTACTCATGCTGATTGTATTTGTATCACTAGTGTTTAGGCTATTAAGTGTGATTACATTCAACTTCTCACCAAATATCCTTTAAGACACATTGACAACATTCTGAACAAATACTAACATGAAGTATTTCTGCTCACTCCAACAAGAGACATGCCGACTTGTTACGAGTCTTAACACTTTATGGCAATAATAATAATGATAGGAATTTATAGCGCAAACTGCAAAAGCCTTTAAATGCTAAAGAAAGAAAAATCAAATAAGAGCATTTACAAATAAGTGAGTCTTTAACATAGATTTAAAGGAGTTCAAATTATCATTTAGGCGAAGGTCAATAACAATTTTAACCTTGATCTATTTGCAAAGTAGGTCGTTTGCTATTAAACATTTTAAAAGTTCTTTCGTTTATAGGGCTGCCCTTTTTATTCAGGGTGTTGTGCCACGAAACCTACTTTCTTATATTAACTTTTGATTTATTATTTTTACATATAGTACATGGCTCCTGCAAGCTATATAACTCGTACCTGTTTTTCATATCCTATTTATACTTTCATGTATTTATATTGGATTTTAATATAATTTTTTTTTTTAAAACAGGTTTAGCTATCATCATCTATGTTGGCCTATAAAGAAACACAGAGTCCTTGTATTGAACTAGAGCAGGAATTATTGAGGACTTAAATATCTGATACTATCTATCAATACATATACACTAACGATACAGTTTGCACTTGAGTGTGCCTGTACTGCCAATACCATCTGTTATAAGTCATCATGCAATAAAACAAGCAAACCCGCACATTAATATCTCTTATTAATCGAGAGAAGCAAAGAAGGATATCTTCCAGTTCAATTTCTTGTCCGCTCGGGAGTTGAAACTTCTCAATTTGTGCGATATTTGTCATGAGCTCTTCTTCGGCCAGTTTCCTGAAAGGTAGCATAAAAAAAATACATAGCTTGATAAAGGGATCCCCCAAACGATGAGTACACTGCAGTGAAGCTAATGTTTGTCGACTAAAACAGGTCCCCACCTCTCCCACCAACCCCCACCCCTCCCACCAATCCCCACACCCCACCCCTCCCACCAATCCCCACACCCCACCCCTCCCCCACAAAAATAATGTTATCAAGACCATTATAAATTGATGTGCAATATACTGTGTATAGCACATATCTCCCCTCCCCCACCCCCAGGAATACCGACAAATTTTAATCCTTGGTAAAAAGTCCTATCAGAAGATCTCTCCCGTAAAGGACACCTACTTTTGCATTTCGTGTTTCTTCCGCAATTTTTTGGAAGCTTTCTCAATTGGTAGAAGGTCATCATCTCCTTCTTCTCCATCCTCTTCTTCCCCCTCCTCCTCATCATCATCTTCATCGCTGTCATCCTCCGATTCCATCCCAACACCTGCTCCAAAGTCATCGGCTGGCTGCACAGACAATGCCAGAGCAAGAAAAATATAATTCACTCATCACTTTTAATTATCAAGTGTTTGAATTATGGTTACAGTTCTGTAGTGAAATGTATTTTGCGTGTTTCCCGTATTGCTGTCTGTTATGTAATATTTGGTGTAACTTTGTTTGACCATACTTCAAATTGTGCAGATTCAGCTGCTTAATTAATCGTCCACGTTTACACGAAGTGTATTTTGTGTTACGTAATTAGTGCTTTTCAATATCCATTTGGTATATATACATATATTGGGCGCACACGAAAAAAGGACGACTGGCGTTGGTTGTATTTAATACTGTAAGTTTTCTATTTTTGTATTTAGATAGTTTTACGAAGCCATGGAGTCTAATCGCAACTGCAAGTAGAATAAATTGCGGTGACTCCGATTTTTGTACAAATCGTCCTTATTTTCGTCTTGCCACGACCGTTACAAGTACATTCCAAATCACTATCTGGTAGATCTCCAAATGCTGGCTACTTTACTTGCTAAATGCCAGTTGATTTTGCAGTCTGCCAGTCACCAAAAAAGAAGCACTGGCTATTTTCTGCTAGTAAGTTATACTAAGAACACAAGCACATGATAGGTCGGACAACAATCATCATTTTCGTACAGAACATATGCCCTGTACCATGGCTCATTATCAACAATTATTACAGGGCTGCTCCCAGAAGCCCTGTACAGTAACAGATCATGTGTGTTGTAGTTCAGGGGATAAAAATTGGCAGTAAGAACTTGGTTTTTTGCCTGTGGATATTTTAAGCACTGGTTTTTTTTTAGCAAGTAGCTAAAAATTCTAAGAATTGTAGGCCAGATCTGGCTTCATAAAATGCAACGAAACTTGCTATAAACTTTAATCGTTGGATTGCATTCAGATTGAGCGGACAGCATCCGAAAAAAGAGATGCGTGTTTGGATTCCATTCCTGACACGGAACAGAGAATTATTATAGACCTACTGTAATGCAGTGTGTTCAAATCCATCCATGAATAAACATAATTAGATGGTTATGATCCTTTTTATGTTTGAGTTGAATTCCAAAAACTATTGAATATGCATGCTTCTGGTCCTGCAAACCACCTTATTACCACAGTCAGGCTAACTTGTAAGGATATATTCTACAAGATAATGCATTTCCTCAAACAAAGGGATTCCCTTCCTTCGCATATAAATCCTCTATATATAAGAAGATCACTTTCTACGGATATATCCTAGCCAGGGTGTGGATCCTGCAGCTAGTAGATTTGTACCATTTAGCAGTACTGTAACAATAACCATAAGTTAGGAATGTTAAAAAGTTTGCTTAATTACTATGAAATCAACAGATACAGTTCTAAGATTCTAACACCCTGTCTATAAATCTATCGCAATACTTGGTCTGTTTTGTACTACAGCTCTGTCAAGTATTAATGGCTATGCAGCACTATACCATTGCGATGGAATTCACTAGGATTGTTTGGAAAAATTTCCAGCTATTGTCAAACAACTGCAGATGCTACTACCATTGCATCACAGCGCTTGGGACCGCTACAGTAACTAAGGTATCAACGTGTCATGAGATCTTCTGGCTTCAATCCCGAGAAAATTGAGGTTTTCTTGTTTGAAATATTCTTATCTCTTACCATATCTTCATCTTCTGAATCATCTTCATCTTCATCATCGTCGTCTGAGCCGAGGAGGTCCTGTGTCTTTTTGTCAAATGGTTGTAACCACCCTTTGTTCTCATCAGTGAAGCCCCTTGCAGCACCTTTTGCCGCTGCAAAATCAATGGCAAGGAAAAACTTTTTACAGACATTCAAGGTAGATCATGTTCAAACAAAAGAACTGCTCCATAGAGGAAACAAAAGTATGCAGTATTTTGGACAGTCAAGTTTTGAAGGGTTGACAAGGTTTCAAAGAACAGCCTTCTCAGACAAACAGCTTGGCACAAAGTCGAGTCAGAACACCTCACACCAGACATTTACACCTTACGGTCGCATTAGCCTTGGAGATTTCTGTCGTACGAGACTTCTGTCAATCATGTTTAAGCCAGAGCAATCAAACAACAGAAATTGACAAATTTGTTGACTTTTGTAAGAGAAATATCAGAAATTCATCATAATCTTTAATCTTTGTTACTTTAATGTCTTAAATCTATCTTCTGAACTTTTTGTCCACTCATGTTGTAAAACTTTTGCTACTGGATTACAAAATATGTGCTGTCTTTCTTTGATACTGTCTTCATCAATAAAATCAGGATTTCTGTCTTTAAAATGTTTAATTATTTAAAGTGGAAATTGCTGGGAAAGGTTGTAACCTTTAAATGGCTCACTATTACATTTACTTAGCTTAACTATAATATATCAACTACAAACATCAGGCCTCTCTATATAGCAAACACTGAATCTAATCAAAGTGGCTTCAGAAAAAACTAAACCATCCTCCATCTCAACACCTTCACAGCCACAAAGAGTAGAATTGTAAGCAAAATTAAGCAAAATTGGATAAAAAACAAAGCATCTACAGAGTGAGAATTCTAAAAGTGAATCGTCATGGTTTACCTTCCAATTCAACATCCTCCAATCCGCTGTCATTGCTTGAATTATCATCTGACAGTTGGTCATCTTTGCTCTCTGCAACAACCCGTAGATTCTTCTTGAGAGCCTTTGTTTCCTTTTCTTGTTGTCTGGCCTCCTTCTTGGATTTACGTTTTGCCGCTCTGGACCGAGAAAATGGAGAGAAATGTCCAATAATAATAATAATTATTATCTGGAATTATTACCAATATTTAGGAACAAATGATCAATTCAATACATCCAACACATATACACCAGAGCACATCGTAGATGGATGCTTACAGGTAAGGTCGTTTCAAATTCAAATTTAAAATTCAAATTTATGTAGAATAACCCTGCAAATATTTGAACAGCACATTTAATGCTTGCAGGAAAATGGTTTGCTATTTAACATACTATATTATTCCATACCGGAGACCCTGAGATTTTAGAAAAGTCTAAAGATCACAGCAATGTTTTATGTACAGTATCCTTGCAATCAGTTCAACTGCGAAGACAGAGCATGTGGCAATAGATATATTCAAGTCGCTGCACATGAACTTTACTGCAGAACCACTCTACAGTATTTGTCAGGGAAGAGAACCAGTCAACTTGGGAGACTTACCTTAGTCTTGCCCTGTGGCCTACTTTCTTATCTGCATCATCTGTAAGGAAAATGAGATATAGATATAATACATACGTATATATATACAGACTTCAAACTTTAGGTTACAATTTTTAGCAATATTTACAATTGATTTATCTAGCATACAAAGGTCTGAGAAAAGGAAAGAATGCGGTTACCATCGAAAAGTACAATGAGAACAAATTCAGGCTTCAGAGTGCCAGCTGTTGAGGTTACATGAAGGCTGTGATAAATTCAAGGGACCAAGACGCTGTATAGTACCAATTACTGTTTGAGGCACTTTTAGAAATATTATGATTTTACCATACGATACCAACCAAAAGGAAGCCAAATTTGAAGAGTGTTAGCAAGTCTCTTAAAGTGTTTTTCATCTCTTACAAATGTGAAGGCAAACGATGAATGAATAAAATTCGAAGGCTATATATAGAACTGTATGTCCACATCATAGCTATGAAGAAAAGTTCTTGTTTGCTAGCTTACTGTCAGCTGGACTATTGTCTGCCTGTTTGTGTCCATTTTTAAGAATGAAGAAATTTCACCAAATTAATAAAATCTTTAAAATACAGGATCCTATTTTAACTCAAAATTTATTAAGTTCATCAATGTGAATTCCAAATAATTCTTGCTCACTTTATGAAGACTGTGCCATAATAGGTACTGACAGGCAACAGGGGTGCGATTATTTGTGAAAATACAGCTAAGAAAATTGCCTGGAATTTCTTCAAACTTTTGTTTAAATATGCAAAATGTAGAACTGTGCATGTTGTGAAACACATTGTACTTAGCTAGATATACATGTATGAGTTAGAGAAAATTATTCAACAATGAGCAAAATATGTCATTTCAAAGAGCTCTTTTATTGTAGGTGTGTCATAAGTGGACCCATTATGCAACTCCATGAAATGGAGGACACACCCAGTGGAATCTGAAACTATCCAGGGACAATTAGAATAAAGAAAAGACTTGTAAACTGGTCAATCTTTGATGGATTTTAATGGATGTTGTAGCTATTTTCATGATTTCTAATGCCTACAGTATGAGAGTGATTACAGTAGGACAATGTTGTTCATAGGTGTCCGTAGACCTTTAAGTGGTAATGTGAAATGAACATACACAATTACACTTCTTTATTCTACATTTCTCCCGGCTCCAAGCACATGAGTTGGGCAATCCTGACCTCCCCCCCCCCCTCCTCTAAATATCTTGGAAGCCAGGATAGAATACAAAGGTGTTTTGAAAATGTGGCTGTAGGATGCTGTAAATATCCAACTTCTGAAAATTCAGTTTAAATTGTTTTACTAGAAATGCTAGATGCAGATCATTTACAAAGAAAGAAATAACATGTTAGTTGTTACTGTAGTGTGTAATATCCCATCTTTAGCCTGCTTAGGCTAGTTAGGCTTGGCTATGTTGTTCTGTTGTTACTAACACTAACCTGTGCCTAACAGCTTTGCGGAAAATTGAGGATCTTGTTGCTTTCTCGCCTTTCGGCCAGGTCCTCGCTTACCAAGATCTGACTTGTCTTTCTTCCTACCCATTGTGTGATATTTTTAAATCACTCCAGGTAGGTTATGCAGACAGAGACGTTTCAATAGAGCAGCAAGTATTTTTGCTTGTGCCCAAATTTGATATTATTACTACTGCGTTAACCTTCCTCGTTAAATATCTCGTATATGGATTTCGCGAAATGCCAAGTACACTACACCATACACGTACATGTGTGATTGCGCAAACACACGTGTTTGTATCTGACTGATGGCATCAGTTTTACACAAACTAAACGCAAATGGTATATTCGTATGCATGTGTATGGTTACTTGTATTTGCAAGTATGTTGCAATTTTGCACTCAATATATAATACGTATTGAAAGCAAAACCTCACTGACTAAATTGTAACTCTAGTGTAACTTAGCCAAACGTACTTATTTCGAGCTGAACTAACAACATCGTCGACCTATAACTATAAGCAATGGTAATATACCTACTTGATTATGAAATGGTGTATTAATTCAAGTGAATGTCGTCCCTTGAATTTTGGAAGTTTCATTTGAATTTACAAATTTCCGAGAAATAACTAATTATAATATATTATTAATAAAGGCCTATCCCAAGTTAGGGCATAGTTGCCTAACACTAACACAGTTAGGCAAAGTTACACAGCCTTAACGAGAAGGACTTGCTTTATCATAGCTAAGCCTAGGCCTGAGTAAGGTCAGGCTAGGCCTCAGTTAGGCTATCAATCATTACAAATTCAAGTTATTATCAAGTGGTGTTTTGATGTGCCAGTGAAACCTTTGATAAATGCTGCATCACAGTGAACATATTGTTTCTGATATTTTTTCTCTAGCCTAGGGGCCTAGGCCTACACCCATTATTTATTATCTTATTAATGACTCTTCATTCTTATATAAATATCTAGTCTTAAGAAGTTAAGGCCTAACGTTAGATAGGCATAGGCCTGTGTTAATTGTAATTCTGTACATGATATATGCCTTGGGCTTGCTATACCAGTCTAACAAGTAGGAATTACCAACTGGATTGGACATTGAAACTGTGAAAAAGGCCCTTAAGTGAGGTTAGTTATATCAGTTACCATTTATTTCCTTTGACTATTAAAAACCCTCATTCATTCAAGCTGAGTGATACGTTGAAAGCTCAGTTCTCAGTCACTCTGAAACCAGAATGGGAGTACTCGTGTGTTGACAAAGGTCAATGGATAGGTGTGAGTTCACTGATGATGTACATGTCTGTAGTAACACACACAGAAAGATCATTTTATAGTAATTACCCTGCCTGTGTGTAACATGTAGACCTATAGCCATCCCCATATGACTGGACAAACAGGATGGAAAGAATGATAATGTGACACCAGAGTTTTGAGCAAGGTCCTTTCTTAAACAACTAATCGAGAAATATATGATATTTTAAAATCACAACAGTACAAATCAAATCAGAAAACATTTAAATAGCGCCAGTATCAACAACAGTTGTTCCACGGCGCTAAAAGACAGTTACAAGAAATTAATTTACAATACACTTGTTCAAACAGATACAATTTTAACCAGTTTCGTGTGCAAAGATGTATATCAGTGGTTTACACATTCATCATAAGGGACAAAATACAGAGGGCTCAAAACTGTTACACAAAAAAACCTAGATATTATCCCCTGCAAACTGTACATTATCGTACAATGTTTAGTTTGAATTCTAGAATTGCTATCAAGGAGGGAGAAATGCATTACATATATAACTAACTTCAAACTGTCTTCACATTTCAGTTATATCAGCATCTTGAAGAAGTCTAGATGAAATAAAAATGGCTGGCAAATTGATACAGGTGTCAGAAGCTCTTGAGGATGAAAGGAGGGAACTTGTTCTCAGAGGGTCAGATGTCAGTAAAATTATCAAAAAGCACGGTTTGGACGACCGCATCTTTCAACTGAATCTTCTCAATTTTTTAGAAATTTCGGATGCATCTCTGAAAGAACTACCGGAAGGTTTAGAAAATCTTACCCAATTGAAAAACTTGGTATTGAGGGGCAATATGTTAACATCAGTGCCGAGCACTATTGGTCAGCTCTGTGCATTGAGGACTTTAGATTTATCTTCTAACAACGTCGAATCATTGCCAGACACTCTGGGAGAACTCATCGAATTGTATTCCCTCGACGTCAGTAACAACCAGCTGACAGATCTACCCGAGTCCGTGTCCGCTTTGGTGAACCTCACAGTGTTGAACGTCTCAAACAACAAGCTGAAAAGTTTATCCCCAATTTGCACCCATCTCTTAGCCCATCTGAGCGAGGTGATCGCCTCCCAGAACGAGATAAACGTCATGGACCATGAAATTTCTGAACTGTCCGCTCTGAAAAAGTTGGATCTCTGCAACAACCAGCTGAAAGAGTTACCGATGGACTTGGCGTCGTGCAGCAAGTTGAAGATCCTGCTGTTGAAAGAAAACCCTCTGAAGGATACACGACTGGCTAAGCTGGTGAAACAAGACCAGGCACTGAAACCCATTTTGCAAGGCATTCGGACCAGAGGGGTCAAGAACAAGAACAGCGATGACAAAGGCGGTAAAGGGAAGAAGGATCAAACGGGTAAAAAGAAAGGCAAGAAGACCGTCCCGAAAGAGGAGGTTGAGGAAGTCATCAACCAGGTCATCGAAGTTTTGCATTTCAAAGAATCAGAGTCGTCCACGGAGGTGAGAATAACGGCCGCCGTTGCGGAGGTGAGACCGTTCATCGTCTGCTGTGTCGTGGAAAACATTAGCCTTCAAGACGAGAGGCTGTACAAGGACTTTATCAAGCTGCAGGTGAGTGCAAGATTCAATGATGCCTTTAAAGAGTAAGTTAATTTCAGTTTTTCTTCTTCAAAGCAATCATCGATTGGTGTGATCTGGTGCTTTCGCAACAATTTTTAACCGAAACCTTTTTTCTCACAAACTTTTGTAGACCCGGCTCCACGATGGGCCCTTGTGCGGCAAACGGACGGTGGCTACGATTGCGACGCATGACATGAGGGCGATACAATCGCCTTTACTTTATGACGCTCGATTACCTGAGAGAATACAGGTAAGGGAAGAAAAGTTTGGAAACTTATGTTATCATTTGGAGGGACTCCATGTATCATCGTCATTACAAAATGGCTGTTGATAGGAGCAGGCAGTAGTATACGCTGGACGCAAAATGCACCTTCTCACGGTTTGACCGGGAGTCTCCAGGTTTCTGAGGCAATAGCCCGCTCTCCAGAGTGTATATGTGCTTCTGTCAAAATTTGATGTCTAAAATATTTTCTCTCTAAATTTCAATCAGAAATGTGCATCACGCTTGTTCCTAAAGACCCCTTTGTTTGTAGGGAAATAATTGTGTAAAATGGTTATAATGCCATTGCTAACTGCAGTGCTAATATTTGCGCCACAATTAAGTTTCGGTACGTAGCCTATTTTATTACAGAATCGACAACACGATGTGCTGTTATTGTAAAAGTATGCAAACCCCTCCCCAAAGAAAAACAATTATGGTATTGTTTGTATTGCTATCTTGTTTTAGTTGGAATTTGCACATATCCATTTGATTTTCCCTATTGTCCCCTATTTGTTTTTGGTATTGACAATTGTAAAATCTCCCTATTTTTGTGGAAGACAGGTTGGCAGGTCTCCATAGTGGTTGTCAAATTTGTTAATTAAGGGTTTGTTGTAACATTATTTGCATTGTCTTACTAGAGCAATGGAGGACATGATGTCAGTCACGACTGCTTACAAGTTGCTGAGTACTGTATCGATTATGCAGCTGGTTTATTTCAAACTCCGCAGTCCTACAGTATCAGTGTGCCACAAGTGAACAAACTATGGTTACTTGCTGATGATGCTTTAATAATGTAAAATTGCAAATGGTCAAACGACTGTACATATCATTATAACTTTTCACCTAATTAAATGTTACTCTATAGAGCAGAATTCAGATTAAGAAGGATCTTGCCCTATTTTCCTTGTATCAGTGATTTTCCCATATTGTTCCCAAAGCATACAATAGAGTGTTCCTAACCCACTGTACATCCAAATAAAAAATATTTTCATTGCCAAAACATAAGATTGTGCACCCCTTACAGTAATACTGCACTGCTCAAATCACTGTGAAAGATCTCCCCCACCCCAGAGAAAAATAGATATTGTAACAGAAACCAAACCTTTATTCACCCCCCCCCCCCCCCCCAAAAAATAAAAAAATAAAAAAAATAAAAAAATCTTTTGTAAAGCCATGGAAAGTTCACTTCCAACTTTTGTATTTCCTGTCTGCTGCCACCAATCAAACTTCTCAACACTAGAAGAGAGTAACTGTGAGAACTTCGTCTGATTTCATTGACCAATCAGAGAGCTTCATTTTCCTTCGGCATTATTTAACACACACAGGATGTGGAATCCCATGTGATGCAGATTTTGGGGATTTGGTCAATAACAAAGTTTCCATTGAATCCTTGAAAAGTTGAAACAATTACTGAAAACAGTTATAGCAATTGATCAAACTAAGCCACTTGCCAAGGTTTTATTAATTAGCATGTTAATGGTATGAGGGAGTGAATAGTGGATTTGACATAATATGATACTCCACTTTTGGTCACCCAGATATTACACTGTATGCATATATACCAGGGAATACTTTAGTGTTCAAATTTTGTTTAGCAATTTTGAAAGCTCTGAATTTGGTCTGTTATAACGTACTATGGTTCCTGCCTGTGTACAAAACTGCTACAGTATGTATTCTTGGACTTGAACAGCAATTTGACCATTTTGCACAGCAATTTGGGATGGGATACCAGACAAATTAGTACCTGTATGCCACTTGCAAAAAGTATGTTTTAAATATTCAGTTGTAACTTCAATACTTAACCTTATTATTTGAAATAAATCTCGACTACAGTCAAGCCAACTAAAACAGATTGATATTGGATCATAAAGTATCAAATAGTATCAAATAAAACAATATAAAAATTGAACTCAAGAAAACTGCTTTACCTCTAGTAACTCTCATGAAACAAAAAGAAGAATCCTAGAGTGTATAAATCTGTAGTGTTTACAGATATCTGAATTTGAGATATTTCATGATTGCGGAAAAAGCCTTCTCAAGCAAACAGATGCCCTGGGTGATTCACTATTCAAGGTACCACTCATTTCTGCAGTTTGAATGTCTTAAGAAAACACAAGTTACAAATAGTTAGCTTGACTTAACTTGGAAATAAATATAATCCAAAAGATCTCTTCTACAATAAATAAGAATGAAATTGTTTACCAAGTACCGACGATAAAACTAACGGTACCGTTATGATCTACCGTCAAAGTGTGCAGCTCGTCAGGTCTTCGCGGAACTACATAGGACAGATACAACAGTGCTCAGGGCTGTTGAATTTGGGCATATATATATATGTTAGGTTTACAGTCTTGTTCAGGGCCAAGGCCCTCTCACACGACTTCACAACTTAACCCTGGTCATTTGTTACTTGTCACACCTACACACCAAAGTGTGCACAATTCAATCAATCTCTCCTGGGGCACCACAGTGCAACACAACCACGTGTCCCCTGGGGGACTTCCCATAGGGTGCAGCCACAAACCGGCGCACGCAACTATATTTACAAGTCACCACGCATGTCCCCATTTATTCACCTGGGTGAAGAGAGGCAATGGAGATAAAGTGCCTTGCCCAAGGACACAATGATTTGGCTAGTGCTCGAACCTGTAATCCTTAGATCACAAGTCCACTGCCTTAACCACTTGACCACAACCGCCCTCACATGACTGGAGAGCCCCATAACTGTACATTCATCATTGCTGTTCAATCACAGAATGGTAAACTACTTTAAACTTCTAAACCTCCAAAGCACAGAAGAAGTTCATAATATAACGAATAATAAACCAAATATGTAATTAAGGTCTTTGGGTAGTCTGTTTATTTCAAGATCTTTGTCAAGATTGGCACATTTTGCTGGGACAATGATGATGTAATTTCGGTTGCAGGGTCAAGGGTCGAATATGATTAATATCAGGAGGTCAAGATCTTGCATGTCTTCAAGTTGTTATTTTGCTATATAAGTAAATTTTGAAAATGAGAATATATTATTCATGATCCCATATACTGTATAGCCCAGGCCCACTTATGGGCCTCTGTACTGTATCCCCTGAACCTCTCCCCCCCCCCTCTTGTCAGGCCTGGTCTTAGATACTCCCAATTTTAATAATAAATAAAGAAATAACAACAAAGAAATAAATTTCAGCTTTTGATATTAATTAGTACATCCTCTTGATTCCAGATTGTGCCTTTGATGAAATCCAAACCAGTGACAGCTGACCTCTTAATGGCTGACCTCATGAAGGAAGCAGATGAACAAAGAAAGGCTCAAAAGAGAAATACTGTCTCAGGTGTTCACAAGTAAGAAGGACAAAATAAACATCTCGGCTAAAAGCTGCCATTTCCCGTTTCATTACTAGATGTATACGTTTTTGCAATTCCCACAGGTACATATGTACTGTATGTGTCTTTCAGTAAAGGACAGGTCTGACAAATATGTCGTGTAAATTCATGTGATGAAAGGAATAGCCTGGTGTAAAACAGTTTGACTCTTGAATTAGTGTTGACAAAAAAAATCTCATATTACTAGTTGAAAAGCTATTAAATGTAAATTACTTGTTTCTAACTTTCCTAACTCACATGGTTGCTTTACAATAACTACGATTTTTTGACACTAAAACTTTTGTAAAGGCCATTTCATATATGTTACTAATGTTTTGTTTTATTTTCTGGTTTCTCATTCAAGAGACAAAATTACAAATTTCAAGCCAAGTCGTACCCTTCTTAAAATACTTGGCATGCTTCTAGAGAACTCAGCAAGTGTTTTAATTGCAATTGTATAACATTGTGTCCCTTTATTTTGGGTGATGTGTTATGGTTTAAATTATTTACTTCAGTAGGATGAAGCATGAAAATCATGTTTATATTTCGACCTAACTCCTGCTTGGAGTAAGCTCTCCTATTTGGTCTTTGGTAACTTAAATGCTAAATTCCTGCTTATTTACACAGGTATCTGCATCTCATATGGGGCCACCAGAAGTATCCATGCCTCATGAATAAAGATGGTCAGGTGATATCGTTTCCACCAATAACAAATGCCGATCTATCCAAGGTGATTACTTTTTCTTTTGATGCGTAGCCGTCAAACAAAGACTACGATTATCAATCGACTTTAGACTTTTCCTAAGCCGCGTAAACCTTCTGAATATTTCATTAATCTTAATGGTCGGCAAACCTTTGCCACCAATTTTGGAAAGTGTATTATCACGCACACACTCAAGGTTGTAGCTCTGCTCTCATTAATATTTTCCCAATAAAACGGTAAAGAGATATTCTCAGGTTAATTATTTTGCATTTCAATATTGTGACAGTTGAGGAGATAACTAGCCACAAAAAAAAAATCAACCACTTTCTTGATGTACTCAATTTGGGATGATACACCTCTGTCTATGTTAAATGATCCGGTGTTGTCCTATGTTTATCATCGTATTCCCCTGTGATAGATTCTAGCTGCTGATTGGTTGCCTGTCCTTTTTATCTTTTCCGTTTTTGGGAACCGACCAAAAAGCTAGAAGAAGATTGATCAAGATAAGGCACATTCCTAACTTTTCTATAAATGAATAATTTCATTTTTTAACTTTCTTATCCCAAATACTGTTTCTTGATAATATTGTTATTTATTATTTTACCAAATTTATATAGTGCTCTTTCCATGCTTTTAAAAGCATGTTCAAGAGCGCTTTACAATGACAACAAAATGACAAAACCCTTAAAATATGAATATGAAGAATAAAATTGACACAGCTTAAATATTAATA
>KN892539.1:0-16276 GCA_000934455.1 Apostichopus parvimensis
GAGGGGCCTTGGTCTCATGAGAAGGAAGGTTGGTGACCCGTGAAGCCGGGTCACAGAGGGTGCACAGTGTTAAAAGGTTACCAGGACATTCTAGGCGCGGTAGAATGAGTGTGCTAAGGTTGTGGGGAGACAGGTAAGCTCGTCACTCGTAAATATCCAAACCAGTAAGTTTTGGAGTGTTACTAGTCTATCGGGTGAATGTAATAAATAGACTGGTGGTTACTGTACTGTACATATTGAAACCGCTTCTAATTTAATTGACTACTGTCTGTTTGTCTTTCTTCCGTTTGTGTGTTTTTTTCAAGGAATAAGCTCTCGACAAGTCCTCAAGGTTTTTTTTAAGTTAACATCCTTCACACCGTGTTTGTAATGCACTCATTTTATATTTAGACTCTGTAACACGTAGAGTGGAAAAACATATAAATGAAACAAAAGGAGACAAATTTGTACACCACCACTGCAATATAAACTATATTATTTACTTTGTTCTTCGCTTACCTGTCTCCCCACAACCTTAGCACCCTAGTTCTTCCGTGCCTAGAATGAACTGGTAACCTTTTAACACTGTGCGCCCTCTATGACCGGCCCCTCCATTCCCTTCGTTCTCATTCTACCACCCAAAGTGCAGTTCGTTTTCTTTAGGATTAATTTTCATTTGCGTTTGCGCATTTTATAGCATCGGTACGGAATATTAATTGGACAAGTCACGTATATTAGTGCACTTATTTAAGTGACAAGTGGAGTACTGTAGACAGGGACTTAAAAACTGAAATCTCATGTACTCGTTTAGTCTTAACCTAAAAACTTGTAACTTTAAACGTTAACTTTTTCAACTTTGACAGTAACTTATACTTATAGAGCTTCTACTGGCCCTGCTTTAACATTCTTCTACAAAGTTATGCAAATTTTGCTCCCCTTCATTCAAACGACTTTTGATACCACATCTGTGATTGCAATTCAGAAGATTTGATCAATAATTTGCTGTATGTGTGTAATCTCTTCTCCATGTGTTAGAACAAATTTTTTTAAAATTGGCATATTTACACAATGGACTCTGTGAATATTTGTCCATGTTGTAATCCCAATTACAGTGACAACCTATCAGTGTTGAATTGAATGTTCAACTTTTTTTCCCGTATGATTGTGAAGTGAGTTTCAACTTAGATATTATGCAACTCTTCGGTTTCTGCATGCATTTGATTTAATCCCAATATGTACAGTATGTAGCAAAAGTGGTTTTGTTCAACAAATTTATCAGCGTATTTTTCTCATTTAAAAAAAATGATATGTTAAGTTATGCAGTATGCTAATTACCTGTCTTGGGATCGGAGAAAGCACAGAGGATATAGTGTAGTTACTGTAACTGGATCATTCGCAGGCACATTGGGATGATTTAGATCAATACTAGGTGTTTTATTACAAATAAAAACCAACTTTATGCCAGTTTTGCTACTTATAACAAAGTCTACTTGTTGGATTGGGTTGTAATTTTGATCAAGCTGTATAAATGTTTGAACACACAATGATTGCATAAACCATGCACTGATACTAACTAGGAGATTTATGTGGTAAATGCGGTTGTGCGGTAATGCGGTTGTAATTAGTGTTGAAAGTCGTTATTAACATGTTATTCCTTCAGTTCAGAAAATAATTTGTGTCCCACAAATTGGCATCATTTTTTGGTCTTTTTTTATGTATTTTTTTTTTTTATCTAAGGTTGATCTTGAAAGTAACAGGTTTATGTTTTCAGGTTCTGTTTCTTTCATGTAACGGTGTATTCATGTTACCACCAGAGGGTGTGCTACTCTAGCATCAGTGCCCCAAAGAGCTGTTAGGTTTTCAAAGCCTGTTTGGTCATGTTTCAAATTACCAATCCTTTGTACATACTGTAGTTTTTGTGAACTATGATAAAGCTTTATAGGTTCGGTCTAGGAATTCACTTGTCAGCAATCAACAAACTGTTCAAACTGAACTACTGAAGTGAAGAAATTTAGGGCCAAAAGAGTTGTCCCAGGGGAAACTGACTTTTACATAAAGTAAGGAAGAGCAGATTCTTTGATTTCACGTAGGAATATGTTGCCTCGAGCTATGTATAAATATTCTATCCTGATATAAATGCTGTCATCAAGTTTGCTAATTGTTGATCAGCTGCTGCTGGAAGTTTGAATGTTCTTCAAGTAGAAACTGTTTTATTTCAGAATGCTGCCCTCTTTTGGGGAGTATTTCTAATAGAGGGCAGAAATTAGATTTAAAATGCAAGGATTCAACTTCTGGAACGGCAAATCGCAAGAATGCAGTACAGCTTTGTTAGGTTAAAGACCAAGTTAAACATTTTGTTTGACAAGTGGTGGTATTAAAGGATATGACATAGTTGTAGAAAGTTGGAAATCTTTAGCTGGACGTGAAGTTTGGGTCAAAGATTGAATATCATAGTTGTTATCTCTTGTTAATATTCAAACATACTAAATATAGGTGGGAACTGATGAACAGATGTTATGGTGATGCTTGTGTGTTCAGTAACATTGCAAATTGGTAAAGATCAATAATTTGAAAACTTTAAAACAAATATATAAATAAACTTATTAAAAACCAATTGAGGAAAATGTTATAGCAAATCAAATTTCACTCGCTTTTATAAAAGTTACTGTTATGCCATCAAGTTAATGAATGGCACTTGAATTAGGTATAACTTCTTCTTGTTTGGTTGTTAACAAAAATTGTGTTGAAAATCACACTGATGAATAAGATTGTCTTCAAAGTATTTTGTTGCTATTTTGGATATTTGATCAATTATCTCTCTCTCCTGGACAAAAAGGGTATATTGTGACATTGTAACAATCAACCTTGTTCATTGTCAACCCAGTAAAAAAAAAATGTTTTAATTACTTCCTTTCACATATTTCTAATTTATTTATTTATTTAATATTTTTAATAGTTTGAACTTAATAAGTAAATTTTCGAATGTTGTCTAAGTTTGTTCATAGTTGGCAGTAGTTTGTGCTCCTTGGGTCTTGCAGATACCGTAAAACTTGAAACCATGAATTTTTTGCACCGAATATGTAGAAGATGTACAGTTCTCTCCAACCAATGTACTTTACCTCCTTCAAAACCATTTGTATAAATTGATAGAGTAGATTGAAAATGAGGATGGCATCCCGATCTTGTGATTGATGGATTGTTTGCCAGCAATTTGAGATATTATAGAAGGAATTAATCAAGTGGCCAAAGTCGTCGGTAACATTTTTCTGACGGGAAGCCCGGCTGCGATGAGAACGATACCCCAACATTTGATGATAAATTTTAGACAGGAGAAGGAAGTTTCTCTGATTGCGCTCCAATCTGTTGATTAAATTTGTCATGATTGAAGTCTCTGTGTTTAAATACAGCAGCACAGGGAAAAGAAGAAGGTAAAGTAAACACATAGAAAGAACCGCCAGATGAGAAAAACTGGCACGGTTACAGTTTTAGAAATCCTCCCCTGTATCGCAAAGATTTTTGCATGGACGAGTAAATATCAAACCAAAAACTATTTGTGGTGTCCTTGAATTAGGACAGTTTTAGAGAAGTCTGTGTTAGAATTACAAAAGCCTGCTGTGCATTTACATGTGCATAGTGCATACTGTTTCACTTTAATAATTGGCAGAAGTTATAGTTTTGGTAAGCTGTCAGTGCATACTTGCATAGTGGCAAGATAAAACATTTCTAAATATATCTTATGTCTCCTCTCTACTACTGGCACTTTCCTGACTACAGGAATGATGAAATAAGGCAAATTTATGAAGCAATGTGTACAAATCCATTAGGATACAAGTACAGGCAACTGTATGCTAGATTACTGCAGTATGAGTACAGACTCACTACAGGAATGATGATGAAATAAGGCAAATGACACAAAACATATCAAATTTTGTGGGACCAGAAATTTCTGTTTTTTGTCTCAACGGTTAATAATTTTTTTTTGGTTCCATTAATTAGTTGGTAACTGATAATAACCACATACATATCTTAGTAAGCAGTGAGCGATATCTGTGATTATCACACTACTTGGTTTGAAAATTACAAAGTTACACCCTACACTGACTGTACACAGCAACTTCAGTATTACTTAGTTCCTTAGTGGTAGGATTGGCGATGAGAGTGACCATGAAAATCCTCTTTGAAACATCTCAAATATAATTATAAGCTTCCTCAGTGACTAATGCAAAAAGTAGGCAATGTTGCTTCTTATTCTGACAACATTACTGTTCTTAGGTGTGTAAATGTAAAACTTCCTATGATCTCACTTGAACTGCTAATGTATTGAGAATAATAATACTGTATTTAAGTGATCAATGATTTTGAAAGACTGCCATCTATTTTGATCTCTATTCTTCATCTCTAATCGTATCTCCAACCTCTGTTTCCAGAGAAGGACCTCACTTTTTCATTTCAAATTTTATTGGCGGTTCGAAGTTTATCGCAATTGTTGCTTATTCTGAAAAATATTTTGCTATTAAATTTTCAATTTCTAATAATTTATCAGATATTAAAATTATCCTTGTCTTGATTTTGCGTGTGGTTTAATTGTTAACTATGTTCTACTCCAGAGTACAAGTTTTATTTTGTTATTAGGACTTTCTTTGACCCTCCAGTGAATACACATGGAAAATATCTGATGCTTTGTGCAGTAAATGCAATTCTGTAGGTTATATACTTAAGAAAGCCAGAAAGAACATCAATGTGTATATAAGCACCTGTGTCTTTTTTGCTGTTGTGGAAAATCAGTTTCTGAATTGCAGCTAAGTTAAATTTACTTCGCTCCTTGCTTACTTGTCTCCTCACAACCTTACCACACTCATATTACTGTGTCTAGAATAAACTGGTTACGTTTTAACACTGTGTAACACCATGACCGGCCCCCTCCGGTCAATGCCCTCTCTTCTCACTACCATCCAAAGTGCCGAAATCATACATTTTTCGATTGGATTTGTTTCCGACGGATTTCGCTAGGAACGGTACCTTAGGATTCTAGATTTTTCCTTGCAGCTATTAAATTCACTTGAATTTCTCTATATCTTTTTGTATTAATATATCTGTCGATACACTTACTCCACACTTTATAAAAAAATAACTCTCTCCCATATACATATTAATAATCTAGACAAAAATTGGAAACATTTGGCAGTGCTCTCCCACTCTGATGACCCCATATCTAAGTGGGTCACTGATCTTATTCTAAGAATCATTTTGAATCTATTTATTCATAAGTTTTCAGAGCTGTGTATACCTTTGAGGGGATCCTTATGCTGTTGTTAGCATTTTGCATCAAACATAGTTACTAAAATGATTGTAATTTGTAATATCTGTGACTTTACATAAACTTGCTCTGTACATGTCTCATCACCTCATAACTGGGGATTTTAAGCTGAGAATTTGATCACCTCTGTGAAAAAGAGAGATAAAATGCTTTTCAATGTTCATGCCCATCCCGCATCTTAAGAGATCATTCGTAAAGTTATCTAGATGTAGAAAGCGTACCTTGAAGATGTCCCCCAAGTTTATTAGATTGCTTTATATCTAGAGCTCAATTTTCTGTGAGGGAGTCGTTCTGTCAGAGGTTGGGAGACCTGTGAGAAGCACGGGTTCCCTAATCCATGGTATATGCTCTGTTTTGAATTTCAGTCACAATTAGACGAACAAGCTTACATACATGCATTCATTCAATTTGCAAGGTTGAAGTCGGTTTTTCACACTGCTTTGAAATATACTATTTACTTCGCTCCTCGCTTACCTGTCTCCTCACAACCTTAGCACCTCGTTCTACCGTGAAATATACTTTCAGCTGATTCACCTCTGATAATTTTTGCTTCTTTACAGGTTACCCCCAAGTTTCACTCAGTTGGAAGAGCTCCGTTTCTTGACCTTAAACGATGTATCATTGGAAAGCCTGCCATCAGACATTGGAAGGTGAGCAAAACGAGGTCCAGAGAGAGGGATGTGGGTACGATATAGGGAGGGAAGGAGGAGTTCCTCACGGTAATGAGATGGATGGACAGAGGGAGGGGGGAGGAATGAGATGGGAGGCGGGCGGAAGGAGATAGAAAGATAGTTGATGAATGGATGAGTGATACGAACGATAAAAGAGTAAAAAAACTCCAACTGGTAAATATTTACGTCCTTTCCTTCCTTACCTGTCCCCACACAAGCTCAGCATTCTCACTCTCGTCTAGAGCGATAGTGTAACTTTTGTGTCAACCAGTAAAGAAACACAGCATTATAACGCTGCACAAGGTAGTTTGACGAGATAGTTTGATGAAACTCAAAAACGGTTCGGTGTGTTTCCCTGCTGAAAGGAAACTTTTTAATTGATCTTTTATCTCTCTCTATTTTTGCCTCTCAGCCTTTCAAATCTAGTAACCTTGGAACTTCGCGAAAATTTATTAAAGGGCATGCCGGATTCAATATCATACCTTACCAAATTAGAACAGTTGGACATCGGCAGCAACGAATATGAAGAGCTTCCAGACACTCTCGGGCAGTTACATAACCTCATGGAGCTCTGGCTGGATTGTAATGCTCTAACTGCGGTGCCATCGGTGAGTTTTTGTTGAATTAACATCCACTCCTCACTGACCTGGTCAGTGTTCATCCACTACCACTTATAAAAAAAAAAAAATTAAAAAGTGTGATGCTCAGAAATCATGCAAAACTTTAATAGGAATTAAGGATTAGTGCTTGATTGACACAGCTTGGTGATGTTATCCAGAGGGCTCTTGCTGACTTCAGAAACTTCACCAAAACTGTAAAACTAAGAAGGTTCAAGGGGATTGAAAATGAACCCTGGACGTATAGATAGTCTTAAGCCTTGAGAATGGTAGATTTTGGAATGAAGAGAAAGTCGGCGTTGAAGTAGGTAGGTCAGTAAGGGCGCCAACTTTTATAATAAACTAGATTGTTTGTTCTCTGTTGTGGAAACAATCACTGCTTGGATTTGAAGATACTACATGGTCTTTTGGGGGGTAAAAAACATAAATTACATCGTTTAACGATAATGATGTGTCCTGAACGGTTTTGGTTACTTGTGAATGTGTGTATGTAGCTTCCTTTTTTTATTGTGGGGAAAAAAACAGGATGCAAGCAAATTTCAAGACCTTTCGTCCGTAACTAAATTTTTGCATTCTGTGACGAAGAATCCCAAGTTACTATTTACTTCGCTCCTCGCTTACCTGTCTCCTCACAACGTCAGCACTCTTGTCCCACCTTGTCTAGCGTGAACTGGTATCCTTTTGACAATCTGCGCCCTCGCTTCCCATTCTACTTAATACCCAGAGTGTCTCGAGCGTGTTTTCCGACTAGTTTTTTTTCTCGCTTCGAATCATACAAAATGTTCGATAATCTTTCAGCATTCACTGAGAAGTCCGATCTTTGGATCTTCAGGCAGTGTGTTACATTAGCGACAGCAGTGTATTTACATGTTGTGTGCACAGTATCTTGCAAAATCGTGATTTGAATTCGCTCCAGTTTGATCATTGCCTGTGATTGGTTGAAATAGATGCTGAAAATGTCTGTCAGACTGTTACCCACTGGCACTCTGGGGCTCTGTTGACTGATTCCTCACACCTTTTCCATTTTCCTCATCTTTCACATATTGACCCCAGAGTTGGTTTCCATTTTATGTCACTTTTTGTCGATCTGTGTCACAAGGCAAGAAAGGACCAGAGCGAGTTGAACAGCATAGACGGACTGCGAAATTGTCCTTTCAGATGTTGTTGACTTCTGTTCGCAGTTTTGTAATTTAGTTTTTGAAAGCATGCCCTTCCAATAATCCATCGTCATAATTAAGTTTCAGTACATAAAAGACCAAGGATCTATGCTTGGAAAGAGCATCTTACAGAAAGAGCCGTGGGGGAAAGTGTCCTAGCTTATTCAATCATATAATTACGAGAAATCAATTCTTTCAATTATGAGATGGTAGCTGATGATATCTGTAAAGTTCATCGACTTGGTTATATAGCATCATGGTTAGGCCAAAAAATCTCCATTCATTATATACATGATCAGTATTTTACTAGTAACTGTGATATACATGACCCACCCTTACTTTAAAATGTCTCTATTTCCTTCTCTCGGTATGATCAACTTTTTTTTTTGTAGATTCCAAGTTTTCCTAAAACTAAGCAATGAATGTGCTGACAGTGTACTTAAGTGTTGTTATCATAATTTGCAAAAATAGCTATAAAAATTACACAAATCCATCAGTTGCTAATTTATATCCACTGTTCTCTGTCAATGTTTACCCGTACTTTAGGAATTGATAATTAACTTTATAGTAAAATTTCTTATTATTATTTTTATAATTGACTAGATATCAATTAAAATAAAGAAAACAAAATACATAATAAATCTTCAGTTACATATAAGACTCTTAGGAAGAAATGTGAAAAAATGATCATTGTTGCGATTATTCATATTAAATTCTGCTATTTACAGCACTTTTAATAATATTGCTCAGTGAGAAGAATATGTTGGACAGATCTATGTACACATACAAAACTCTACTTTGGACACGAAAAGCTGAACTTCTGTAACCCTGCATGCCAAATCTTCGTCACATCAGGGAATAATTTATTTATTTCGCTCGTCTCTTACCTGCCTCCCACTCCACTTTCCCATCTACCTAACTACAAATTGGAACGTTTTAGCACAGCGCCATCGCTCCCTGGGCATCACCCACTTTCATCACATCACATCAAAAGCTGAACCTCTGTAACCCTGCATGCTGAATCTTCATCACATCAGGGAATAATTTATTTATGTTGCTCCTCTCTTACCTGCCTCCCACTCCACTTTCCCATCTACCTAACTACACATTGAAACCTTTAGCTCTGCGCCCTCGCTCCCTGGGCACCGCCCACTTACATCACATCAGGGAAATATTTATCTGGTACCACATCGCAAAACCCTATGTAAAATGTTCAGATTGCTATACAAGTCCAAAGATGGTACTTTGTTACACAGGAACTACAGTGTATTAAAAGAGACAGATGTGTAGTAATTTTATGTTACATAGGAACCATAGTATTTTACAAAGAGACAAACTTGAGCGCCTTCAAAACTGCTATACGAAATGTGAAACGCTGTATCATCCCCTGTAACATGTCCTAAATATTTTGACGTAAAATTGATTCAATCGAAAGGTGATACTGCAGTCTCTTCAGCTAATTCCCACGATCCCTAGATGGAGTTGAGTTGCCTACCAATACCTGTTCGTTTTCCCAAGCAGTGTTTTTGAGTGTTCTGTTTCCGACAGATAAGATCCCGATGCGCCTCGGACTGATTGAACCGTCCCATCTTGTCTTGCTTTCTGGAAGATAAAAAAGAAAGAAAATGAGATTCACTGGAAAAGACTTACTATTAAAGAATAAGTTTTAGATTCGTCAGCCAGGGATAGCTTTCTGCCTTGATGTACGCATACCTGCATACATGCCATGAGTCTACTTTGTGCACATGTCATTCTCCACCGAATGTGCGCCATTTAACCAAACTGTTCCGTAGCCACGTCGTAACCCGAACGTTTCGCCGAGTCGTGGCAGCCGTTTGTCTGGAAATAAAAGTCTATCTTGATCGGTCTCCCGGTTGATTTTTATCGAGATCGATCGACTTAATTTTTAGCGATTAGTAAGTTTTAATTTTGTCTATCACCGTGCCAAAGTTGCTCGTCCAAATTTCGGAGCGTTCAATTCTTTAGTATTGTCGTCGGTGATATTCTTGGGGACTTGTCACAAATCATCACTATCAATCTTTGCTTCATTCGTTTTTGTGATACTCCGTCGTAGAACTTGTCTGTCGCCATGGTAATGGATCTGTTTTGAATTGCAAATATTTGTCGATGTACAGTAAGTATTATAATAAACATATGTAAACTTGCATTCTGGTTCAAACCCTCTTAGAGCTAGAATTATCACATTTTTTTTTTTTTTCCAGACTATTTTTTTTCAAATTTTTAGACAATAGCCTACTGTGGGGGAATAATGTTTACAAGTACAGTAGCTTAAGAGTACTTCGATTTGCCATGTTTACTGTGGTTTCATCACATGGAAATACCTTGAACTCATGAGAAACACAACATACGTATATGGTGACTTGAGCAATGAAAATGTTGCAAGCTGCTTTGTACACTGTATAGTCCAGTCTACTATAAACCCAAAAATGACTGTCTACCTCTGAAGTAAGATTTCATATACCTGTGCCTATCAGCACCCTTCAAAAGACCCGCAATGAACCGTATTATATCTCATCGATTCTGGTTAATTTAAAAACACTTCTCCGTGGAGGCATGCCTAGAACGATCATCTCCGTGCATCAACCAGCGAGAGATTTGCCCCTCACTGCTGCCTCATCTATATATCTCATACGTTCCTCCGTAATCGTCAGGCTGATGCAAATCGATTAACGATGGGATGTTTGAAAAAGAGGCTGCTTTCATCGTCCTCCTCAAATGGGATTGTTAACGGGATGTTCCGTCGTTCATGTGGTTTTAATTTCAGTTTCTATCCCTGGTCATAAAATCAGTGTAGCATTGCCAAAAACACAGGTGAAAATCTGCATCAGATGAATCTAAAATGCATCGTGGGTATTAGCCGGATATGCTGTATGTGGGTCGAGATTTGTGTTTTTCGTTTTAGACTTTCTAGAAGGAAAACGCTGAAAGTTAACAGCAGGCCTACTTGTTTTCAAGAGGTAGTTTAGTGTAAAAATAAGGCCTACTCTGTTCTGGATTATATGATCAAGTCTAAAGGTTTTCTCCGTTATTTCTTGGAGTTTGACGAAAAAACTATACCATCTGGCTGAGCGTTGAACATGAAGATGACAATTGAAAGGTATCACTAATTTAAAGTGTTTTGATTTAATAATTTGTTTTGAGTCCAACTATATATTACATACATGTGCAAAGTGATATCATTGGTGAAACTATTCAAGAGATTTGTCTACAAGTAAATAATTTGAATTCATAATTTCTATTCTTCATTCCTCTCTTACCTGTATAACAGGGGATGCATAAATAAACACAACACAAGTAGAGTAAGATTTCGTTATTATTATTTTACGTTATTATTATTATTATACACAATATGGTATTCTGAACAAAAGTACAGTACTCTGTAATGAAGTAAAATGCAAAGTAACAAAGTAAAGTACTAAAATGTAAAGCAAGTTTTTCACGAAGAGGAAGCTGGAGTAACTCTGTGGAGAAAGCTTCCCTGCATCCATTTATACTCTCCAGCAAACAAAGCTTAAGATAATCCCCTGACCCCACAAAACAGCCAACAAAAGAAGCACCGGTGGGAAAAAGGTAAAATAGTGATTCTCGCCAACTGAACCTGAAAGCTACCCCCAAGACCAGATAAACAGGAAGGATTTACCTTATATTGTTGTTAGTTTATGTCAGCTTATTGAAGCCAAACTTTGATGACTAGGAGAAAATAAAAGAGTGGTCTGAATCTATGTGATACCCGTTTCCTGTATGTTTACACTCCAACCTGGCTAGTTTTCAACAGTTAGTAATTAATGTGTTTTACACTTCAACCCATCTCCTTCCTCCGACCCCCACCACCACCCCCCGATGACCTTTGACCCCTTTTGGTCATGGCATCTTCCTTCCAAATTTATAGACATGGTGAACGTAGATCTTATGAAGTCCATGATTACTGAAAGAGAGAATTAGAGGATGGACTCTCTGTCCCTTCTACTACTCTCTACTCCTCCTCTACTACTATTGGAAACAATTTCAAGATAGGAGGAAGGAATCTATCCCATTCTCTACTATTGGAAACAATTTCAAATATTCTCCAGCATTATGGATATCCGTTATTTTGTGATTTGTTGTTGTTTAATAGTTCATGAAATTTGAATATTTTCATTGTTTTTATATATCAATTATCAGAAGCATGTATACATACTATAAGGTCAGAGGTTTCCTGTAAGTGTCATTCACACCATGGTTTAATATTTCTCAATTTAAAATCTATTAAAAATGAAAGAAAGAAAATCAAACAACAAATAATACATACAGTGCTATGTATGTAAATCTAGGCTATTGCAAATTTAACTATACACTTGAATCTGATTTTTAGGTCAGATTTTTCAAGGAATGTGCCGTCCTGGACTCATATTGCAGTTGTGCACGGGCTAACTCGTTCAAGCCAAAAGCATTTATAGAGATTTCTCGTTAGATAATCAATTTATCTCTTATCCAAGATTTGATTGCGTTTTAATCCACTTTAGCAGGCATGCACTTCGATGGGTGCCCGGGAATAATTTTGGGACTGTGTTTCTATCGTGAAATGTGGAGAACTACTGTAGTTGTGACTTTACAATGAAAATGACTTTTATGCTGCCTAGACATCTTAATTAATATCATATGAGGACAAATCAATTGCCTTTTGTTTTTTTTAAGAAAAATTAAGCCAAAATCACTACTCATCTATTAAACCAAACTTTGATCCCCTTTCCAAACACCGTCCTAAAGCCTTCGGTAATTTCATGACCGTAGATGCCGTAGAAATCTTCTTGACGGCTAGAACGGTTAGAACAGACTTTTATGTAGTACCTGAAATGATCATCAAATAAGGTTGCCTTTAATTCTTTCCTGGCTTCAAGGCACAGGGTTATAATACCTTCAATTGTGATAAGTACTGGTTTCTTACGATATGATCACGCAATCTTGTGAATCCAAACGGTCGCTTCCAAGATGAAGGAATACGTACAGTAGTTAATAAACATCTCTCCTAATTAGTAAATCAGCGAAGGAAGATTTTTTTTTGCGTCTGGCAGGATTCCAAGAGGGAGAAGTTTGGTGTCGTTTGATCAACATGCTGAATTTTTTCAAGGCTGATCGAAGACCGTGATTCGCCAAACGGACTCGCTGACGATAAGATGTCACATTTTTGTTGTGCTACTGTGTTGTGTTTTTGAAGGATGCTGTTTTGTGCTTGTGTGTGTGATATTCTTTTTAATATTGTAGTGAAAAGGATTAACCATTCCGGATAATATTTGAGGTATCTACTTTAATAGGTAAATATATTTGTCTCGGTAGGCCTATGGGTAAGGAATAATTCAGTGTTCAAAATTTAGTGTACATAGTCGTTTTGCTCTGTTGAAGGCTCAGGACCGGCTGTAAAATACTGTGTACAAACATACTGCCATTTTGTAGTTTTGTTTTATTAACAATTTGTCCATTTTCTTTTGTGCATGGTTATAATTTTGAATATCTGATACTGACTAAATTATTTGCTGACAATTGGAATGATTCAGGACAACTGAGAAGGTAAACCACACGCAGTGAATCCCACACAGAGTTTGTTTTTAAATGAGTGAGCACTGTACTGTATTTACTTTGCTCCTCGCTTACCTGTCTCCTCACAACCTTAGCACCACGTTCTACCGTGCCTAGAATGTCCTGGTAACCTATTAAATGAAAGAGCACTGTAACAGTTATACTTGAAGCTCATTGGCTGTATTGTACTGTTAAATATATTGTAAATATTTGATGTGTACTGGTCCATCACGAGTGGTTGTTGTCTTGTCTGTGTTAATTGTGTACATTGTCTGTGATACAAAGTGATACATCTTGTCTGTGAAATGTTCCCTAATATTCCAAAACTGCTCAGATACAAAAGCCAAATAGCATACAGCCCTTCACTTTTCCTTTCAGAAGGTCCAAACTTGTTGGTAATTTTTTTCTAGAAATTTGCTTCACTAATTTTTATGTTAATATTCGTATCACGTGTACTGCTCGCTGTCGGACATTTTACGACCAAATACAATAGGTACGGAAGTCGATATGTATCGGGCCCCATCTTTAATCACAAGGCTTCAAACATCATAATTAATCAAAGTTGATTTCTTTCATGCTCTGTGTTTTTCCAGGGTTTTCCCAGACATTAAGAGGTCCCATCCTCTTCAATAATCAAGTGGCTTAAAGAAGAGAAAATGTGTTTTTTTTTTAGGGAGACCATAAAAAAACACTTGTTGAAAGTCAAGACATGAGTAACCATTAATTAACTGTGTTCATGACATATTTGGGGCCAATTTATATAACAATATGACCTTTCACATTTCAAACAGATTCCGCTTGTCCCGGTGTCGGCTTCATATCGTATGTACAGTCGCATTTGGAATCCATAATACCCTGTTGTCATCTGTGACATATTTGGGGCCAAAACTTATCTATTTTTGACTGCCTTCCCTGAGCACTAGCGCCACTGAGCATTGGTTTTCCTCTGGATATTGGCGCTATTTAAATTTGCATTTATTATTATTATCATTATTAATGATAACAATATGACCTTTCACATAATTTCAAACAGATTCTGCTTGTCCCGGTATCGGCTTCATATCGTATGTACGGTCTCAATTTGAATCCGTAATTTTTCAACCTTGTCGTCGTCGGCTTGGTCGTCTTTCATTTACATGACCCTCAGTGTGTTTTTGTTTTTCTGTGTCACTTGCAGGAGATCGGAAACCTATCCAACCTGACGTGTTTAGACATCTCAGAGAACAACCTAGAGGAACTGCCAGAGGAGATATCTGGACTCAAGAGTCTCACCGATCTGACTCTCTCGCAGAACTGTTTGGAGAGGTTACCCGAAGGCATCGGTGAGGAATCACGCCCCAGATTTTTTATTTTTACGTCACCTTTTTTAAATAATTTCAATTCAGATCCGGTGTAAACATATCCAGGAAATCATTTTTAAAGGCACAGTCTCACAGATGGGTGGGTCTGTGTCGGGTAAGAATAAGAGTGGGTTTTGCCTTTAATTTTGGAAGGGCAACTTTGCAACGTCGATCGCAATAGGGTTGAGGAAAGAGGAAGTTGAAAGATGTAATTTGCATAATTTAATCATTCGCTGGGGATCGTTGTATCCGAAGCGACAGTTCTAACAGCGGTATTTAATCTCTATCCGAAGCGTAAACAAAGCTACGAATAAGGGGAAACCTTATCCAAAATTTCCAAGTACTTATTTTGGCTCCGGGGTGTTACTTCAAACTTTGTGATGAGATTCGCGTCAAGTGCAAACGTGCAATGTCTTTTTGTGGGGGGGGGGGGGATGTAATCTTCTTCCCTACCACAATCCTTAAAAAGTATCTCGGCTCTCTGACATTCAGATATTTGTCATTATTCTTATGATTGAGTACAGTAGTAGTGAAGTCATATTCTAGTCATCTTAAACCTGGATTCTAACTTACCATAGTAGATTTGTGCTCATACTCACACTGGGGGGGGGGGGAATACTGGGGGGGAGCGGATTTTGGAGCCAACCACAACCGATTTACATCCAGAGATGGTAGACAAAGGGGAACGAAGGAATCGTGAGGAATTAAAAAAAAAAACCAATATGAATAGAAGCGGTTGCCGTAGGAACTTGCGGTCTACAGTCACGTTTCAGAGGCTGTTTTTTCCCTCAGAGAAGGTTAAATGGATCTTCTGTGTTTTGCTGAACTCTCAAATGTGCTTCATCCTTCTGAAGGTGGGATTGCTGTCGCTAGGCAACAGAAACCTCTCAAGACTCCTGTGTCGTTTTACAACCTGGAAGATGGCAGAGATGGAAGACAAATTGCACCCCGCAGGGCGCACGCATCATTGTCAGCGCTTCATTGTATGCATCAGGCCGACAGTTCACGTGAATGCTGCGGGCTGGATAACTTTAAATAAACAGGAAATGGAAAATAAGAAATTATGCATTGTTAGCGCTTCATTGTTAAAATAAAACAGGAAATGGATTTATAAGAAATGCATTGTTAGGGGCTTCATGCGTATGCGTCGATCCGAGTTCAGGTGAATGTTGCGGGGGATAACTTTAAATAAACAGGAAGTGCAAAAAGCAAATTTCAAAAGAAAAATGAAAGAAAGAAAATATCAAAGATTACAATTAGGAATATTACAGTGTTACAATATTAAACCTCTACAGGACTTGATTTAGGAATTAGCGAAAAAAAATGTGTAGAAATAGAACTTTCTCAAAACGTGAACATTATGCACGAACTAAATTGTTTGGAAGCAGCAGTTCCTAGAGTCTCAGTTTTGTAGTAAATGTCTTCAAGTTGGTACGGTAATACTCTCCTTTATTAAATACTGTTTGTATTTTGCTTCCATGGCCCCAAAAAGAAACTCCAGTAGTTGGTAGTTGAAACTTGAAGATTTCTAGTCATGAGTCCACCCCCTAGGCCCAATAAAGGCTTTGCTTCGCACTCCTTGAGTTTTATCTGTGTTCAGTCATATATGTCACCCCCCCCC
>KN892542.1:18278-28732 GCA_000934455.1 Apostichopus parvimensis
TTTCACGTCAGTCAAAATGTACATATGATTTTATTTTTTACTCTGTGTTCCCTTCTTTTGAAACTCATCGTACAATTCTTCACCTATTTGCACGATAAAGATCATTTTTCGAGAAGTACGAGGCGATTAGACTTGGTGGCGGGGAGTGTTCAAAAGTATTGAAATTTGTGTTAAAAGAGTTGGTTAGGTGTTGAGGAGGCTTGGGTAAGGAAGAATATGGGAAAACACAACTTAAGAACCCAAGATATATTTTGTTAGTTTGTTTTTGCAAGACCAAATCAAACATGGACCTATAATACTTATATTTTGTTTCTCTTGTTAAATGTCTCCTTAAAGTTGACAGCTTCTGTGGACATTTGTATGCTCGTAGATTTCATAAGAGGTTATATACACTTTCCATTTCATTTGTTTTTGGCATATGTTTATGATGAAACATGATGTGACAATTGATTGGGGCATTTGAGTATTTAATGTCGCTACTGCAGTGACATCTTTTAATTCCAGTTTTAAGTCTTAGACTAACAAGTAATTTGACCATGTGTTGGGTCTGTTTTACATATGGTGCTTCATGCGACATCAGTATTTTGGACACTTTTTTTCTCACTTTAGTAATAATATAGTTAAAAGCCATACCGTTACCTCTTTGTAAAATAATGAGAGTATACCCAAAAACCAACATTTTTTGTTTTTAAATTAAGAAACTAAAACAGAGATTGATTATGATCAAACCAAGCACAGAACAAAATGTGTTGGATTTTTCAAAGGCAAAGCAAGATGTATGATCAGATTTGGAAATTTATATCTCATTTTTCTCTTTCTCTTTGTATTTTTGTTTTTTTTATAAGGTTGGCGGCTTTTTTTTCTTTTGTTTTGGTTTTGGCTTGGTTCGTTGGCTTTTCTTTTAGTTTTTTGCTTTTTTTTATAAGTTAGTCAAATTTTTTCTTTATGGTATGATATCTAGAAATAATCACATTTATTTCTCCCAAAATTTTTATCCATGCTATAAGCTGGCAGACATTCTTTCCCTATTATGTAGGTATGGTTTGAATGCCTAACATCTCGTACAAGTTTAAGCATTTTTTTATAAGTTAGTCAAATTTCATCTTTATGGTATGATATTTGTAAAGATACAGTTTCAATAGTGGTGTTATATTTTGGTGTCTAAAAATGACAGTTTTGTCTTTGGGTTTGATACAATCCGAAACAGAATTGGCCGTCAGTAAGTTGGAAAAAATTTAACCAGGCTATTTTTTGTTGAGGGGTGGGGGGGGGGACTTGTCGTTGTAGACCTTTCCTCTGTCATTACTTTTAGACAATGGTTGCTTTTGTATATTTCTACAGTACTTTTTATCGTAATAATTTTTGTAGCATTTTCTTACATTAATCCTGTTTTTTATTATGGTCAAAGATGCATCTAACTCTTTAAAACAGCTCTGTGAATCTTTCGTCTGTCCATCTTGTTGCCTTGAATAATTTACAAACTCATTGTAATATTTTCACTATTGAATGATAACTACAACTTTCCAAGAAATTCGGAAAGAAAAAAGCACACCTTTAAAAAAATATTATCTTTCAATATCCAGAATTTTTCGAGGAGAGAATTAATACTGAAATTGGTTTAAACATTTTTGGCTGTAAACCTACGTTGTGTCTAAATGTTTGATGAAAGGGTTACTTTTAATTTTGAGCAAGGACACCAATTAAAAGAGAAGGAATGTTTGTGGGTTTGACTTATTCTTAGCCACCTTCGATATTTTTGGTTCTCTGTGAATTATCTAGCAATCTTCAGGAAATGATGAACTGACTATTATTATGATGGTGGTAATTATTAATGTATAAATGGTTTAGTAACTGCAGGTAAACTTCTTAAATTACTGGGTGTCTTTCCATCTTAAGCTCATTAATAGTAAATGTGCTTTTGTCCTTTTTAATCTTTGTTTGGCATGTTGAAAATAACTCCATGCTTAGCATGTTAGTTTTTCTTCTGACCCCCCCCCCCCCATCCCAACTCCAACCAATCATCTAACCCACTGAAAATTGTCTTTTTTACATGACTTAGGTAAAAAGAATATATTAACAGGTATACACTCCAAAGACTACCTGACTCCTTGTAGCAACTACCTGTACACTCTCATCCACAGTGTACTATTGTCCAAACACCCCCCCCCCCCTATCCATCCTACCAGTTTATTTCACTAAACAAAACCACCCTGTCTTCCTCATCCTAGGATTGGTATTTGAAATTTATATTCACAAGTTTATTGAATCCTGCAATATTCTCCATTTCCACGGTTATTCAAACCTTCTAAAATTCTGTCTCTTCTTGCAACAAGTAACAGTATCGAGTTCTTTGATGCAAATCCAACACTTCACTGGACAAGCGTAGAGTTCTTTGTTTAGATTTATACTGTGACCAGACAAGCAGGACAAAGTTTGTTGTTGCAAAAGCTTAACCACAATTGTGCTCATATTGTTCATAAATTAGATGAAGAAGAAGAAGAAATTCTTCCTAGTGCATACTGTTCGAGTCGGTTTATCACATGCCAGATATATTTTCATATCTTGCTATTAAACTTGTTTCCTCACAACTAGAGCAATTTCATCCAATGTATCTTGACACCAGTAACTGTCCATAATTTGCAAGCCCTTCTACTGCCCCCTTAAAGGTATGCTGTATTGGCCCCAAATATGCTAGATATTCAAATACTGTCACCTTTGGTCAAAATTCTTAAACTGTTTTTATTACAACCTTCGAGGGAATTTTCCTCACTGGGACATTCAGTCATCTTGTGTGTTCCTTAAAAATTTCTCAGAACAATTTGGAGAGTAAAGACCTCCAGAAAAGTACTTTTTGAAAACTTCTAGCAAGTATAGCGTGCTATAAATTGGGGCTTATATACTGACTACCTTTAAGTTATTTCTGTTATGTTTTGTTAACGATATCTATGGGTGTTTTCAACATGCCAAGTGATCCTATCTTGATATTTCTGAAAGGAATGTTGTTTTTTTATTTTATGTTTTCTAAAAAGAATTGAATAAATTACATGAAATGTATTTTGTTCCAAGTTATTTTAGGTTTGATTTTAACTTTTTTGATGTTGGTTTGAGGGATCAATGGAAGTTATATTGGTTTAACAACTCAGATGTGTGCAATGGGGATGTATATATAAATATATATATATATAAAAATTTAAAAAAAATTATATATGTGGACATCTTCATATTTGGGTATGCATAACAATAGTAGTTGAAGGAGAGCCCATAATAAATGTTCTCTTTAAGATAAAGTGAAGAAAATTCAGATTGTACAACTTAATTTTTATTTAGTTCTAACTTCGTGATATGGAAAATCTCAGTTGTCTTTTGAAGACACTTGCCAAATTTGATAGAGGTTGAGATTGTGAAATTCATTAATATGGATTGTCATTCATTGATATGGATTGTCATTCGATTTCTGTCCACTCATATACATTTTAAAAACAGTAGGGATCAGGGAGGACGGGGATGGCGTGGGCGGGTGGTTTGATAATCAAATCTTTACCAAGTTTCAGTTTGAGGATGAGGCAAAGTTAGACGAAAATGTTAATAAGCAAATTTCATTTTTGTACAATACAAAATATTTGTATGAATAGTGGCTGGGTAAGAGATACTTTCAAGATGGAATGAAACCAGCTATTGCTTGGTAATAAAGCTAATTCTATCAAATCACAAATTCTAATAATAAAGTGTAATAGTTTGGGGGGGGGGGGAGAAAATGCCATTTGGAGTAATACCCTGTTGATGTGGCCGTGAAATTGGAGACCAAATTTAAACAAATACTCCTTTTTAGCATTGGCATAGAGAGGGCAGGTGGGTGGGTGGGAGGGAGGGTGGTGGGGGTCTTAAAGCTTAAAGGTCTTAAAGCTGCCCATTATCCAGCAACCACCCCTTCCATTACCCTCACTCATTGTCACCATGATAGGCAAGAACTTGTTATAACCATTGCGATATAACGCTGATGATAAAATTAGCATTTAATTACCTGCTTGGTCAGTGAACTACTGATTTCATAAAAAACACTTCTAAATTTCAAAGAGTTGCTAATAACAAGTAAACAATTTTTTGTTTAATTATTTATGTAAAATCAGGTCATTATATATATTACAGCAGAACCTGTTATAATATTCCATTAAAATAACGTTGATACCATAAAATTGAAATAATTAATTTACGTTACATGATTCTGATAAGTTTAACTTGGCGATGTCTTGGGAATGGCTTAACCGACATATATTAAGCTATATATATTTGCATATTCAGAAGTATTATGCCTTTATCAGTGCAAATAAATGTGGGTAAAAGAGTCAATGAAGATTTTGTGTGTATTTACCAGTGTCTTTTTTTTTCTTTTCTTTTGTTGGGAAGGGGGGTGTACAAATCCCCGGTCACATCCTCCACCCCCTCTCCCCCAGGTTGCTCCAATCATGGTGTTATATGATCTTAAGTTTGTGTACTACTGAGAATTTGGAAACTCTTTTCACCAGCATGCCTTGCCATAAAATGTGTCTGTATTAATATATGTATTATTTTAGATATGCACAGATTTGGGTATATGTAGATTTGCTGTTTGCCCTCCCCGCTGGGAACTGAACTCAATTTGACCGCATACGGGCAGCGATAAATATCAAATGTGAGAACCACTGGAACTCAGTGAAAACAGATTGCAACTACTACACGAACACACGCAAACGTTTAGCTAGTAATCGGCTAAAATGGTCAAAACATACTACTACTTTTTGTTCGTCGCCTTCACCGGAAGTACATGTGGCACCATCATCAGCTGTTTGCTATCGTGAAGGGTCTTATTGCGCGAAAACGAGTTCTCCGTGTAATTTCAACTGTTTTATCTCTATTGAAGATAAAAGTGGAACAAATAAGTACATGCGAAACAGTCCCTTGGTAAATATCAATGTTCAAGAAGAGAAAACATTCGTCGGTGTTCGTTCTTTAGAAAAAACATGAAAGAATCCTTGCCAATTTGACTCAACCGCTTCGTTGCACTGTTGCACGAGTCGCAACGTTGGTCACACAGTATGTCAGTTAATATAATTAGCCTAGTATTCTATAATTAACCTACAATATTTAATAAGTTTAAATTATTTAATTACTGTATGGCCAACGGGATCGCCTGTGTTATTGACAGGGATACTGAATGACCTAACCAGACTACAGGGGTAGGTCTACAGCAGTAATGCTGTGTTATTTTAGAAGCTGTAGTGTACTGTACGCTATGTTAATTGTACTTATTGAGATATGTATGTATTCACCAATCAGTGTGAAGAGCTGAGTAAAATGTGAGAACTTTAATCCGTTACTGGAATCTGCAGTTTCAGTTACCAATTTCAGTGTTTCTTTTCACAATAAGACCTCACTCTACTTACTGTAGACTATTAACAGTAATGTTAGGCCTAGATTATCCTTAACCTTTAATCAAGGTATAGGCTACTAGGCTTAAATGAAGATAAGCTATTGTGGGCTTCTGCAGTGTAATATATAATGATGTTGCATCATATCTCAGAGGAAACTAATTGGGACTGCTTTTGCCTTTATTTTATCATCCCAGATAGCAAGGTTTGCAGTACTGTATCTTATCTGAAGAACGGAAGTCAAGTTGTTCTGGCCCAGTGCCTTTGTATGGAAACAATTCTTGTAAGTGGTACCTCGGTTATAGCAAGCTTTTATGATTTGAACTTCAGAAGCAATATGCTTAATAAGGTAAAAACTACATACATATTTAAACATTCTTTTAAATTTTAAAACCTCCCTAAGACACTCACATAATCAAGATATTAAAAAGAGGACACTTTCATTGAATTATGTATGGTAACACTATATTTGGCTTTAACATCTGATAAATGAGTTAAATTTGTTTTCTCTTTTTACACAGAGGTGCAATCATGTCATATCATGGAAAGCTTCTGGTTTCTCAAAAAATCCACTTGTCGATATTGTGCAAAGTCATCATCGCCTTTATCGTCGGTCTGCAGTTCTTCCAAATAGGAACAGAGGCAAAGTCTGCTAGGGGCAATATTAATACAGTAACTGCAGCCAAGTCTTTTGGCCACTTAATTACCAATTTCTGTTTCACAGGTAAATTTTCCAGAATTCTTAATTACAATTTTCTGTGTACTAATATTTAAAGCTGCTAGATGATGGCAATGTTTCTTAGAGCCGTCATATGTCTGACATTTCATGTGGGTTACGGTTAGGAATAATCCAAAAGGCACATATAATAATAATAAGCGATTTAAATAATTAAGTGAACTGCTTTCCTTGGACAACTGGTACTGGACTTGAAAAATATATCTAAACAAATCAAAGATATCTTTAACCAGGAAGACATATTGATGAACCAGGACATGGCATGAGGACTTAGTGACATAGTCCCCTGGGCGTGGGCGACCTTTCAAAGCTTACAGGAAAGCCTACAGGTTACATATTTGATGGTATTAATACTTATATGATATGCTCAATAGAAAAAAACCAACACAATTTCAATGCAGTTATTTTGGTGCTGGAAAAGATCATATTAAATGTATGGTAAAATGGTTCATATTTTTCTTTCCCTTTCCCAAAAGTTGGAACTGGGAGACTATTTTACCAGTTAAACACAACCTCAGCTCCTGGCCAGGTGTACCTTTACCCAGAGAATGTTTGGCAACAAGTTCGCTCTGCAGAAGATTGCGGAGAGAAGATAAGGCTTGCCCAACACAGAGGTTTGAATCTTCTTGTAAAATTCATATCTTAACATGATTATCATTGGTCAGACTGGGGGCAACCCATACTGATGGCCCCGTTATAATAATTGTAATATCGGCCTGGAAAGGCAGTGAGTTAACAGTGCTAGGGTTGCCAGCCCCATACGCATGTGGGAGTAGCAGAAACAACGTGTTCATTTTTCATAGCATTTTTTGAAGCGATACCGGATAAATGATTTCCCTAACTCCATATTGGGGCTTTACAAAGTTTCTATGATGTCTCAATTCATTGTTTTCTTTATCTTGTTACAGTTGATCTTTTCGAGAAGGAAGGCAATTTCTCGATGCTTCACTTTGAAGAGCAAGGCACCTGGATTGCCATGTATGCCCCCGCAGACGTGTGCAATTTAGAGGCTTCCACGATGCAACCAGTCTATCTAGCTTACCATGTACAAATCTTCAACACTGACTCACATGGGGTGCCTTCTAATCAATTTAGCTGTGAGGACACAGGTTAGTTGCAGTGACCAGGTAAAGCCATATGAGTGTTAATGTTTTTTTCTTTGAAGGAATTTTTTAGTGAAAAATGGGATCCAGTCCTTCCGGTCATATCATATTTTGTCTTTGTATTGCCCTAAGCCTTGCCTTGTGATGAATTTTAGTTTCTATGATAGAGTGCTTGAAATATTGGCCCGTCCTGCCAGAAAATTTGACGTCTGTACGGCACATTGGCCAGACTCGATTAGATCTCATTATTAGCTTGGCCTTGATACACTCACAGGAATGTGACTTCACATACAGCTGTGATTAAGAAAATCTCTCAAATAACAAATATCTGAACAACATATGATGAAGAAGAACTAGTTAGGGAATTCTGGAACGTTTAACTCTCCAAAAAATTGCTAAATTCAACTTCACTGGGAAATTTCCATCTAAATTGCTATTTTACTTTCAAAGAGTTTACCTTTCTTCGCTACAGTGTAGCTTGCTAATGACTTGGTTCCTGCAGCCCTCGAAACGAAGTGCCGTGATGATGTCACCCTCCCTCGTCTTTCTCCACTGTTCAAAATATAATAGATGGCACAAGGTTCAAAAATTCACTTCTCCTGAATCATAGGATGAAAAATCCCCAAACAAGGACTGTGGCCATGAAAATATTATGGGAGTCTTTTTGATATACCCAATAGACTGCCACTAAAAGATTCCTTTAAGATGTAAACAGGCATCAAATTTTGGCTATTTACTGTAAAAAATCCAGTGGATTTTGCCGGTTTTTCAAGCAGGAAAAGAAGCACTGGCAATTTTCTGCCAGTAGACAATAATAACATAATAACGCAACACACATCCTAAGTCGGTTTACAATCGTCAGTCACAGAATCGGCAGGATTTCTGAACCGACAGTTAACTCTGGATGACTACGTATTATCAGCAAATATTATTGGACTGCTCTGAAAACTCTGTTAAGTTCTTTGTAGCCAGTAGATTTATTTAAGCATTGGCATTTTCTGTCGAGTGGCTCAAATGTTGAGATTCTAGGCCGGATGTTATATATATCTTTCACCATGCAGCCACACTTGGACTCATAAATCATACCCTAGGTTACCTTGTTTCATAAATGTCAAAAGAGTTGAGTAAAAATCCTTTGGAAAAATTGTTACTCTTCAGTATGTTCTTGTTTGTGAAAGATATATTATATGCAAAGGACAGTGTGTCCTGTTGCCCATGAATATGCCAAGTTTTCATCAGATATGCCCTGTAATTTTGTGACAAATTGCGACCAAAAGGCAACTTGTTTTCTTATTGTATCAGGTCTCCTGGGTTTCTACGAACTCCTCGCCTTTCTTTATTTCGTGATCGGTTGTATGTGCGCACCTAGCCTTTGGGAGACTTTGCAGAAACAGGGACCGATGCATGACGTCCTAAGTATGCTTACTAAAGTCCTTTGCCTCCAGGCGTCTGCTGCCCTCTGTATGTGCATCCATCTCTACCGGTTCGCAAGAGATGGAGAAGGATCATCACTCGCTGAAAATTTATCAGAGGGTAAGATAGAATGAAATCTGCTATGGATATACGCTATGGATATAAATGTTTTGTCATATTGAACAGTTTGTTTAAATTTATGAAAACTACAAATAATTCCTTTATTTTTTATTCAATCATTTTGTATCAGCTTTCAGTACACATATTTAAACAATGTTTTAATACTTTTAAAATGAAAATAAAAAAATTTAAAAAACTATTAGCAAACTACTTATCCACTAAAGAGTCTGTATAAGAGAATCTGTTAAGGTAAGTGTGCCTGATGTTTCCATTCTAGCAGCATCATCTTCAGACTCTGAAAAAGATCCTGGGCAAGGATGGAAATGTCAGGCCAAAAAAACACCATTTAGTTTTTGAATGGTTTATCACTAGGTAGAAAGATTTTCAAGTGTTCAAACAGTTTATCTTGGAAACCCATTGTGTCAGCACAGGCTGTTTCACAACACTTTTGTTAAACTTTTAGGTCAATATTTTGACCACCTAACCCTAAATATTCATTGTTCATAGGTTAATGCCTTCACAATACAATAATGCAAATGAAAATGCGAACCTTTTGTTTTGACAGAATTTATGCTACGAGCAATTTTAGAGAAGAAAGATTGGTTAACATTTTGGTTTCCACTCAGAATTATGCGACATGTTACCACAATGCCGACTTAAAGTCTAAATAGTCTAAAATAGTCTAAATAGGCAGAATGCATAAGGCACCATGTCAAAATTAGAGAGGTGAGGGGGCTGCAGCATCATGCAGCCAGGCTGCATAGGACTAACCTACGGTGCTGTACAGTTTAAAGGGTGTGAAGACTCGCGCACAAAGAAACGTCTCATGCCGGTAATCTGACCTAGTTTCGAACGAGGTGTAACAGAAGTGTTAGACACCACCATCGATCCCAGAAAATACACACACAGCTTGCTACCGTGGGTTATTAGACACTAGTGTACAGTCAATACATACAGCTACGGTCAATACCCACAACACAGTGTACATAGCAACGATGGACATCTCAGGTGTAGATAAAAGATAACAAGGTATCACGTTTCATAGCTGTCTGAATTTTGTAGCAACAAGAAGAAAACTTCACTTGCAAGCAAAGGAAAGTTAACTTTTTCAGAGCGCGGTTTGGGGCGAGTCTTCAATGCCTTTAACACAATAGGCAATGCAGGTCCACCAGGATAATTCCCTATTGTTTGATGTTGCTTCATCCTAGCTGAACAGGACCCTGCAGCTGCTACAGGTTTGTTTTTAGACACGATGCCTGAATAACAAGAACACCACACTTGTTCATGAAATCTCTTGTAGTGTCATTTATTCCATTTCTTGATATTTTTCTTTATTTTCTAAACATAGTTTTGGAAATCTGCGCTCAGTTTGGTATGTTGTACATGATGCTCAGTCTAGCTCTTGGTTGGACGTTAAGTACTTCCAAAACAGAGGTCAATTCAAAGATTTGGAAGAAATCTCCTCACGCGAAAATAGTCGGTTCTGTTGCCGCTGTACAAGTAAGTATAGTAGTCGTACTATTCATCCATACAGAGAGAGAAGAGACATTGTTTCATGAGCCATCTTATAATATTCTGAATTGTAGAAAAAGAGCAAAGATCAATATCTATTTTATAGATATATAGTTATATAGTTGCATAGTCATGTAGTTACATAGTATATGGTTATTTGGTCAT
>KN892544.1:0-16030 GCA_000934455.1 Apostichopus parvimensis
TTATTTATTTATTTATTTATATTTTTCTTAAATATATTTCCTCCTGTTTCTTATTCGCAGAAATAAACTCATGCGAGATTCACAATTGTCAAAACAATGCCCAGTGTGTCCCAGATTTACTTGGTGATTGTTCAGGGTACACATGTTCTTGTACTGGATGCTTCACTGGTGAATTATGTACTGAAGGTAAGATTTCATGATTTTGATTAATATGCAGAAGAAAAAAAAATTTTAAAAATTTAAATTAAAAAAAAACCATATATAAATAGAAAAAGCCATGGTATATATATTTATCAGTTTCTATGACCAAAGTTAAGGTGAAGTAAAGTTTGCAACATATGTTGTATCTTGAAAGAGAGGGTACATTAAATGGATTACAGTGACAATTAATATATTTAGATGTTAACATAATTTAAGGCATGACATCCAACCACTTTTCTCTCACAACAAAACCCTTCAAAATGACTTATTCAATTTATTTTGTCTTTAATAATTTTGTTTTATTTAATTTATTTTACTCATTTTAATATTCATCAAATGTTCATCATTTTAGTGATGAATGCCTGTCAGCCAAACCCATGCATAAATGGTGGTTTCTGTTCACCCGATGCTGTGGACTGCTATCGTTACAATTGTAGGTGCAACGGCTGCTTTACTGGAACTCGATGTGAAATTGGTTAGTAATTTGGCATTTGCCTTTCAAACTTTCAACACAAAACAGTCTAACTTAAAAAAAAATAATATTATATATGTTTCGGACTTTTTAAGAAGCGTATTAATCGAATAGAAATGTAACTTGAATAAAAAAAAGTAATGCAACGTTAGACCGAGATTTTATTATAAAATAAGCATTAGTAGAAATGCCATGTTAAATGGAATAAGTATGTTATGTAGTTTTATTGAAATGTTTTGCTTTACTTTAAATTAAGTTGATAGTTACATTATGATAAGTAGAAAATTGATCTGTTTTTAAAAACACTTGAGGTTGGTGATCAAGAATCAGATGTTTTGTTTGTATTATTAGCCAATTTTCATTCATTTAAAAAAACATAACTTCTTGGTTATAAAATTAACATCTTATTATCTTTTTAATGTATATATTGTTTGTAAGTTACTCCGAAAGATATTGAAGTGAAACTAAAATGTATAAAATTGACTCAGAAAGTTTGAAAATGACAGATGTGAGTCTGTCATGCATTTCGTTAACTACAATTCTTATGACAGAAGATTGATACAACATAAAGTTCTAATTTGGAAGAATTCATCATTTTCATTTTTCTCTTCGACAGCGATTCCTGATCCTTGTTTACCAAACCCTTGTCTTAACGGTGGCATCTGCACCAATGTTGGAGGGTCTTGTTCCTCATTTACATGTGAATGCCAGAAAGGAAATATAGGAATCCTTTGTGAAACAGGTACTAACCTTTTGTCTTTTCGTCATCGTCGGCATACCTTTGATTTCTCTGAGGGTACGGCTGTTATTACCTCAGATTGGGCGGGCATATTTCTAATAGTTTCAAAAAGTACTCAGAGGAACTTTTATACCCTCCGACTCATTCCAAGCTCCTGACGAGTGTTGATGTTGACCATATTAATTCTCAGTGATGGGAAGTGTGTTGATAGCGGCAGCCAAAATATTTCTTACAATTTGAACATGGGTCATGAATTTTAATTTTTTTAATTTTCTAGCAGATTGGATGGCAACACCAGGAACTCTTAATTAGGGATGATGTGTAGCTTGACAAAAAATAAACACAGAATGTACATATTTTTACAATTTACATATAATATTTTATCCATCATTGCGACAGTCTTGTTCACTCATGCGATATGCACAACCAAACTTTTAATTTTTTTAAGGCTAATATTAAAAAAGGGAAAAAAAATATTTGGTAAAATTTTATCGTTTGTTTATTTTTAATTTTCAGTGCAAGTAGACAACTCTAACCCATGCAACAGTTTCCCCTGTGAGAATGGAGCGTCATGCGTAGAGTCTGGCAGCAACTACATATGTTTGTGTAGGACTCGTTTCGTAGGCATTAACTGTGGACAGACAACCGGTAAGATCCTCACATCATTTGCATAAAAGTGTGAATTTAGAAAGCAACCACCAATCACATACCACCATGCCAATCCACGCTGCAGGCATGAGCTATTTCCACGAATTCGCGGAATATCAGTAATTTCTTTTCTACCTCAGGGACAAAAACTATTATCCTAACACACTGTAGCATATGCAACCTGGAGCCTATACCGCAATTTTTGCAAAGTTCCATGATTTTTTTTTTACCCCAGGCTCATCCCTGACTCTGACAGAAGGCTAACAAATGATTATGAAAGATATCGTCAAAGGAATTGCTTTTAATACAATAGAAACAATGAGCATTTAGAAGAAATGGCTTTATTATTATCAGTATTATTTTTGTTGTTGTTATTATCATCATTATTGGATTTAATTGGCAGAAAAGTTGTTACAGCAACTTCTGACAAAGCTGATTTGAAAACTTTACGAGAAGAAGCTGGACGTGAGAGCTGCCCGGCACTGGCCCTAGATTAATAGGTCAGCGTTTGGTCTCATTTCCATCCGACTTGATATTTTCTTACCTCTTGCTGTCTTCTGTCTTTTCTTTTAGATTCTTTGACCCAGAACCAGCTCGCCTGTTCTACAAATCCCTGCAGAAATGGAGCATTATGTGTGAACAGCTACCACAGTGCCTCGAACAACTTTGTTTATGAGGCGCAGTACACCTGTAGGTGTTCTAATCAATTCACTGGACAAGATTGCCAAGACTGTGAGTTTTTTTTTTTTTTCTGAACTTAAATGGCAAGATTTATCGAAAAAGGAGAAAAATATATGACAAAAAACAAAGTCTTTTGTCCGGCATTTACCCCCCCCCCTCCCACTCCCTATCCTGCATCCTGTTAATAAAGAAAACATGTAACCAATCATTGTGTTAAATAGCATTATTCGAAGGGAAAATATTAAAACAAGGTTTGGAAAAAAACCAATAATTATAAATATCATTGTTTCCTTGTAGTCGTCCAAATTGCCGTAACTTTCTGTGCTCCAAATCCGTGTTCCAATGGTGGCAGCTGCAACAACGCTTACCACAGCTTTATGAGTGAAGTGGATTATGTCTGCACCTGCCCTGTAGGATTCAGAGGACAGGACTGTGAATCCGATGGTAAGTGTGTAATCCATTCTACTGCATCCTTCTCGATATTTCATATTTGTGTGTTGTTTCGAGCATAGAACAAGGGTAGACTTCAAACTAAACATTGAACACGACTCTCTTGTTTAATGCATTGCTGATAGTTTGATTTGTGACCAGATTTTCTTTAACAAAAAACAACAACTACAGATGGTAACTGATGAGTCTTTTGACGATGTTTGTGTTCTTAGCTTTCCACATTGAAAACAAGTACTTACATTTTGCAAGCTTAATGTAATATTTATGCCTTAAATTCTATATAATTTTATTTCCCAAAAAGCATTTATTCAGGATTGGTTGCTGGGTCATTAGTGCTTTATCAGCCTTTATACAAGTACTTGTTGTAGTACTGTAGCAACATATCTTGTTATTAAATATCACTATTATTTATATTATTTTTTTCATGTAGTATCAGGATTCCAAGGATTTCTGTTACAAACATGTACTGTACGGTACCATTAAACGACCAGGAATTATCCTTTGACAGTATAACAACTTTGGGGGCTTTTTTTTTATCAGTCCTTTGTCCCCTAAATATGCTAAAAAGTTACAATATTGGTCACTCATTGCTAAACTTCACGATACATTTCCCACCACACTGACACCATTTTCCTTACAAATAAGACATTCAGGTGTTAGCCCTAGCCCATCATGCTGCACTCCCGCCTTCTCGACACATATTTCTAACCATAGATGTACTTCGAAACACTGCTGATCCTTTTCAAGTTAGTTAATAGAGTGTCAGGCAATGGAATGGATCATTTTGGTTTCATGTTCCATTTAATCCTCTAAACGTCTTAGAGAATACACGAAATCTATCGCAGGATACACATGGAATAGCCGTAACGAGAAAATGTTACGAAACTGCTCAATTTTTCTGATGAAATTCTCTGTGGGGCACCTGCCTAAATAATAATAATATATAAATAAACAATTATTCTTAATTATTCCAATTCCTTCCTCATCCGACAGTCCTTGCCTGGACTGTTTGGTAACTTCATCTCTATTTTTCATTTTTTTTTTATACTTTCTTTCATTAGTTGGCAATCCATGTGACAGCAGTCCATGCGAAAACGGAGGTACCTGCACACCATTCAACACTTACTTCACTTGCACATGTTTGAATGGATTCTCAGGAGATTATTGCCAAACACCATCAGGTAAGAAAATTGTCCCCCCACCCCCACCCCCACCCGACCCTTACCAAAAAAAGAAAGGAAACCTTGTCGCAATATATCATTTAATTATCTCTTCATTAATCATTTAATTTAATAATTAATAATCTGCTCTGATGGTAAGTTTGCTTGAGTAATTGGTGTATAAACTGTAAGTTAGTTAGTTATTGGAGATACATGCATGAGATTTCAGTCTGATTAAAACGTTCTCCAACATTAACGTTCTGGTAGATTTTAATTTCTATCGTGCGAAAAAAATTGATATGTAAGCAGTTATTTCTAAACCCTTTTTTGAGGTTTGGTACTTAAGAACAATCCAGCAGGAGCCAAAAGTTTTTAGAACAAATGAATTATAATCATTATGCTATTATATTTAACTTGCTTGCCATTCTGCTTTACCTCATTTTCCCCATAACCACCCCTCATCCCTTCTCACCCCCCCCCCCCCATCGCAATGTAGGTGTCACAATGATATGTTATAATGTGAATTCCAGATACTTTTGACCCTCATTCAATCGCTGGATGTAAAACAAGCTATTCAGTATTACTCTTCTAACCCCTTAATACTTGTTGGATCACCAACATTGTTTCGTAGTTGGTGAAGACTATAGACAGTGCCACAACAGTTTTTCTTCCACACGTTCTTAATTAAGGTTGTGTTTAACAACACATCCCATGCATCCGTCTGTGAATTGCAGTTATACTATTCTGTTAATTCTATTCCAGTTTGTTAATAATTTTTTTTGATCCCCAACTCTTAAAAAAAAAAAAAGGAAAAAAGGAAAGGGAGAGAAATATCTATAATGATCACTTTTGTTTATTTCACTTTTTGTTTTTCTTTTACAAAGGTGTGGGCCCACCCATCAATGTATTCGGTTGTCCAGCCGATATAACAATGGATGCCGTTGGTGGCAGTGTTCAAGCTACCTGGAGCGAACCTAATGCCTTTGGTGGAGTCGGAACTGTCTCAATGAGCTATCAGAGTCACAACTCTGGTGACTTTTTCACAGTGGGCGAGACTCCGGTAACATACGTCTTCACTGATTCCACCTTGAGGTTCGCAGAGTGTACATTCTTTGTAATAGTACGATGTAAGTATAAATCTTTTCGTGTGTTAATAGAACCGTTGTCATGTTTTTAAATGATGCATGCATTTGTAGGGTGGTGGGTCATGGTCAAGGGACAGAGACATCTTGAAGTATTTACAGCTGCAGTATATAATATGGTGCTACTCAACTGGGAAACAACCAACTTTATATTCAGCTTTCGTATCACACAATAGTCTTTGTAAAGATGATAAAGGAAAATTCAACAATAACATCACAGTAATGTTATCACTGTTGTATTATATATCTAGTGAACGTCTTACATTATAAATGTCTATCCAGCAACATTGATTTATGACCAAGTGCTTAACATTGTATGGATATATAATATCACTACAAGGAATTTTTACCCCCCCCCCCCGAATTTTATGACAATTTTTTTTTGGGGGGGGGAACTGATATCATGTGAATTGAGTGCATTTGCTGGAACTTTATTTTCAGTGAGTGGGTTTACTTCAACTTTCTGCTAAGGGAATGCTTAAACCACCTTTGTATTGTAAACTTAAATCTCTTGCAATCATATGCTGGAAATTGTTGACATTTGATTGGTTAAAATGCTTTTGTACATTTATGTGATGCAGTTGCTTTTACAAATTGCAAGAGTTTTTATTCCAAGCAAGCAATCTGTATTTACATTTTACGATTTGTGACATGTTAAAATCACATATTCTGAATGCTACTATTTGATTCAAACCTGGGCACATAAATTATAAAAGCAATATCCACAAATGACAGGCCTGCTACACAGTTAAGGTGAATTTTGCCTTAATTTAGAGCAGTATATTTTCCATATGGGTGTTTACAGACGATTGGGGTTGCAACAAATGCAGCCAAAGCCTAAATTTCATCAAGTTTAGCTAGTTCCATCGCGTTGATACATAATAAGTGAAGATCTTCGTAAAAATGATACTTACATGTTAAGTATTAATCTTTCATATCTTTTCTTTGAATAGCTCCAAATAGGTGCACTCCTAACCCGTGTCAGAATGGAGGGCGTTGTTTGCAATCAGGAAGCTCACTCTGTGATTGTACAGGAACTGGATTCACAGGAAATACCTGCCAAACACCAATAAGTAAGTAAAAGCAATGTTCAGTCAATCACTGCTATGTCAAGAAAATTTTCTCTTTTTTTTACAGATTTTTTGGGAAAACAAACTTAAAACCCCATATCACAAAGTGTAGGGCATTTTTTTCATAGTAATAAATCACTTCTTGACAGTCAAATTTATTTTCCTTCCTTTGATGATTCACTCACGTTTATCCGTTCTTCTTAAACTCCTTTAATCTAGCTGTCAATAGGTGTACTCCTAACCCATGTCAGAATGGAGGGCGTTGTTTACAATCAGGAGTTACACTCTGTGATTGTACAGGAACTGGATTCACAGGAAATACCTGCCAAACATCAACACGTAAGTAAAAGCAATGTTCAGAAATACACTGCTATGTCATATCATGAATATTATTTGCATCTATAGATTTAACCAATTTTTCACTAAGTTATTATGTTGTACGAAATGGAAAACGGCTTAAACCCCATATGACAAAACGTAGGGTGCTCTTGTTAAAGTAATAAAACACTTTGTGACTTTGCAGAAATATATTTCACAAGACATATAGTCACTAAAAACACCAAGTGAAGTATGACATTTGATATGTAAATTTGTATGACACTATTACCAGTCATAACTTTAATATTACTCTGATTTATGTGGTACATTGCTTCTTGAAGTTTTCTCGATAATTTCCCAGTCGAATTTACTTTCCCTCCTTGATTCACTCATGTTTATCCATTCTTCTTAAACTTCTTTAATCTAGCTGTCAATAGGTGTATTCCTAACCCATGTCAAAATGGAGGGCGTTGTTTTCAAGCAGGAGGTACACTCTGTGATTGTACAGGAACTGGGTTCACAGGAAATACCTGCCAAACATCCACAGGTAAGTTGAGTACAGCAAAAGAATTTTTTAATTTTTATATCATCTAGATTAAAGTAAATATCAAGTCAATTATTTCATTTACCTAATAATATAACGATTATCTAGCAGCATATTTATGGAGGCATTAAATCAAACTACTTCTGTCAACTTAGCTATTCCACATTTTTCAAAAAAAAAAAAAAAAAAATTAATTTGATTTTTTTTTTAATTATTTGAATTGTTTATTTGAATTGAAAAAAAAAAGGATTATCTAAACTTCATTTGAAAACCATTTTATATTTTAAAGGTGGGCATAGTTCTACTACCCATCTGTCAAATTTCTGCAGCCTCTAAGAAGGTTTATGGAAACCCTTTTAACCTGGCCTGCACACCTTTAGTATATGTATAGTATATAGGGGCCTTTGTTGATGGGATTATTTCAACACAACAGATGGACCATGCACATGTAGAACGTATCTTCCGTATCATGAAAATATTTCCAAGTTTCGTCACGGAATGATAGATACATCCTCAACTTCCAGCCTACTCTAGTTTCTTCTAATTATTATTTGATTATGTATCTTGATATATGAAGTTGAGTCAGTAAAGAAGAGGGATTCAATCTGCAGCACAGACTGCTCTGTTGATATCACAAATAATATCGATACAATTCAAAGCAAGTACAAATTTTACCTGCAGTAAATGTCATTGTCATAACAGTAGTGTAAATGCTCAAACTTGAAGAAGTCAGCCTTTTTTCGAAACGTTTAATATAGACCTACTGCAATTTTCCATGCCGTGGCACCTGCATCTGTCTAGTACATTTAATACATGCAAGTAAATGGTGTAGTTACTTACTATTAAAGTCTCATCAAGTCAGGGGGGTAGGAAGCCTCCAAAATGTGGGGGAAGGGGAACAACATCAGAGGGGCACTTTCTCATTCCACAACCACCACTCTTAGCTATAAACTGATACACAATGGCCATATCATTTAAATATATATGATGTGTTAGTATGCTATCAATACTATTTATTGAGATTGTTTATTGTTAACCGTGCTACAAAAAGATATGGGATGCCATTTTATAAAATAGCATGTACAGACAAAAAATAAATAATTAAAATCAAATATTAAAATTAACAAAGGCTTAAGATATCCAAAAGACAGTTCTTCATCAAAGGGGCACATTTTATTTGCCAGTAGGGCATATTTGCTATTTTGGAAAAAAGTGGGGGGGGGGACGTTCCCCACGGCTCCTACCCCCCTGCATCAAGTGTGATGCATAAAGTTTAATTAAAGACTAAATTCACCATCTGAGGCTCAAAGAAATGGCCTTGGTTTCTGATCGGAAATTTAAGAAACTTTAAAAATGTTAGAATGTGTGATGTTTCAGATAGCTTCATACCTTGCATCTTTTCAGTTTCGGCCACACCATGTCCCGCTGACATTCTCCAAACGACTAATCTGGCATTGACACCCGTCACATGGATTGAGACCACTGGCGGATTGTTTTTCGTCACGCAAAGAAGCAGTGATAGTGGTGCTTCATTTCCAATAGGGCAAACAACAGTGACACTTAGTTACTTTGACTTTGCACTCAGCCTAATCCTGGATTGCACATTTACCATTAATCTGATTGGTTAATTGAAGTACCCTAGTTATTTACCATTAATCTGATTGCTTAATTGAAGTACCCTAGTTATTTACCATTAATCTGAATGGTTAGTTTAATAAACAGCATTATTTTATCTATCACCTGATCGATGAGATTTTAACTCCCCTAGTTAATTTACCATTATATCTGATTGGTTAGTTAAACTAATCTAGTTAATTACCATTGTTATAATTATTATGATTTTTTTTTTTTGATAATAAATTTTTATTATTATTATTAATTACCATTGGCCTGGTTGGTGAGTTTAACAGCTTTATTTAGCTCATATCTGTTTGGTATCAAATTTCAAACCCGACAGTTAATTATATCCCTCTGGGTAACCTTCCGGCCACCAGCAGGGCTCATTGGATTAGTTTTTGTGTTCCAAGAAGGGTGGTTTTGCCATGTCGGGCACATCACCCAGGGAACTCAACTTCCTTTTGTATTCTTCCATACTTATTTTGACGTTATAAAATCATTAATAATAAATAACTCTATAACATACTTGTCTTGTTTTCCGATAATTTTCCTCCATTATGTAACGCTTCCAGTCTTCGAAACTTGTCTCTTTTGCTTTGAAATGTTTATTAGCATTCTATTGCTACTAGCTGCATTTTCTGGGCTAAACTCTCCATCCTGAAGTAGCTGGTTTGCACACATGACAACAGGCTCGTCCCAGTCAAAACCGTACAAGCACGGCAGTGACATTGCTGGTCTAGTTTCTTGTTATATTATATAAAGATATGGAGGTTAACATTCTGTGATTTTGATAATATTTTTTTTTTGGCTGTTCTCTACCTATAACTTTCACCATCTCTATTGGTTCCTTTCTTATAGGTGCAGGCCCCTTACCTACGACTCCCCTAGGAGGTAAGGTATATTTTTGGTTGTGAAGTTTGCAGTACTGGTTGCTATAGGGTTTAATATGTATCTCTGTCACCACAATTAATCATTCAAAAGTTAATAAATTCATAACAGTGGTAAAAATTGTTTGTGTCTGTACTTAGTAGTCAAATTTACCTACGACTCCCCTAAGAGGTAAGGTATATTTTTGGTTGTGAAGTTTGCAGTACTGGTTGCTATAGGGTTTAATATGTATCTCTGTCACCACAATTAATCATTCAAAAGTTAATAAATTCATAACAGTGGTAAAAATTGTTTGTGTCTGTACTTAGTAGTCAAATTTGATTCTTTGTGTTCCTTGTAAAACAAAGACACAAACTAAAAGTCAGAGAATTGAAGTGGGAACTGAAGGTTGGAATTACTCAAATTTAGCATGCACACAGTGGGGTCCACAGTAGCATACACACATTGTAGTAGGGTCCACAGTAGCATACACACATTGGCATCTACAGTAGCATACATACAGTGGGGTCCACAGTAGCATACACATATTGGCATCCAGAGTAGCATTCACAAAGTGTAGTCCACAATAGCACACACACATTTGCATCCAGAGTAGCATTCACACAGTGGGGTCCACAGTAGCATACACACATTGGCATCCAGAATAGCATTCACACAGTGGCGTCCACAGTAGCATACAGACAATGGCATCTAGAGTAGCATTCACACAGTGGCGTCAACAGTAGCATACACACATTGGCATATAGAGTAGCATACACACAGTGTAGTCCACTGTGATGTCCACGTTGGTACCCTGGAACGACTATGTCACTTGCCCCCCCCCCCCTTCCCTCTTTGGAAGTATGCATTTGCCCTTTAGTATACTAGGCCCTGTGTACACAAACAGTTTAATATTTTAGAGGAACCATTCATGAACAGGACATATAACATACACCAAGATGAGATATTTGTCAACATTCATGAAAAATGAAATGAAGAACCTTCAAGACATTATTGCATATATGTCACTTTATATGCAGGTAACTAGTTTTGGGCCACTGGTAGTTCAAACTGTGTAATTTCACCGTTTATCTGACAAAACATGAAAGAAAGAATTCTGTGATCAAAACGAATGCACCATTGTTGGTTGCTACTTGAAATTGAATTGGAGCATGCAGTATGGAGAACATTTCCATGATTCAAAGGTAGAAAGTCGTTACTTGATACCGGGGCTCAAATTACCAATCGTTAGGGACAAGGTCAACATTTCTAGGGCAAATGTGAAAATTGCCTTGGAATTTTGATTGAGATGGCAGGTTACTATTATTATTATGAATATTATTGTTATTATTATTATTGTTGTCGTCGTCATCATTGTTATTATATATATTTTCCTAATATTCTTATTTTGTTTTCATTCACAGACACCATACCACCCGTCTTCCTTACCTGTCCCAATGATATGATATTCGACAACTTACCACCTGCTGCTGCTGGGTTTGACATCGCCATCCCATGGACGGAACCAACTTATGATGATGAAGGTGGCACCATCAGGGCCAATCAAACCCATTCTCCTGGAGATATGTTCAGAGTCGGGAGTGTCACCAATGTGGTCTATACAATAGTTGATCTTGCAGGCAATGCTGCCACTTGTGAATTTATTATTTCGTTACAGAGTAAGTTATAATTCCATATTAAAGTTTAAAGAGACTCATGAAGTGACACCAAAAAAAAATTCTATATATCAGGCATGAGCTTTTTCCGCTAATTCGCGGAATATCCGTGATTTCTTTTCTACCTCAGTTCAGTGATTTTTTTTATTAACCCAGGCTCATCCCTGATATATGCAAAAATGATCACAAAGTATCAAATATCTGTTCCCATTTTCAACCCTCTTTTTTTTGGGGGGGGGGGAGGGGATTCTGTTTGCAATATCTATTTACATGCTATGCATAGTTTTGTTTGATGACAGCCTTTGTGTTTGTAAGTTTTACTGTGCTATAAACTAAGTCACATGGGCTTCATACAAGTATGGTAAACTACTTTAATTTGCTTGAATCACCATTTTATAGTCCATTTCAAATGTCTAAATTTTGTGTTCATGTGATACAATCATTTTTGAAGAATTGAGGGGCGAATAATAAATAGTTCATTTATTTTGGAAATTTTAGATATTTAAAACATCAATTATGGACCATTTAAACCTGACCATAATATACCTAAAGATGGAATGTCAACTCGTATTTATAGTTTGGGTCATTTAATAACAAATTTTTAACAATTTTAGAAAATGTTTTAAAGTATAGCTAAGTGATACATGGTGATCTCAACTTATCTTAAAATAGCTTCTAGTCTACTGTCCTTCAATTTTTCTTCCCAAGAATCTTCCCAAAGTGAAAAAAAATAATATATATATATAAATCTTTTTTTGAGGAATAATTTACACCATGTTCATAATGTGTATGTTTTTCGTTTTTTCCCCCTTTTCAAACTTTTAGCCACAGGACGTAGAAAGAGAGATGTCGATATCACTTTCACAAAGCAAGGTATGTAGCATAATTCATTACTCCCTTGAAAGAAACTTACAGCAAAATTCACTATTATATTTTAAAGCAGGTCTCATTTTTTAATGTACAGTGATATCATAGGTCTATTGTATCAATCCATAGATGTACAAAAAACATTGCAGTTTGTCATAGACTTCATAGTTCTGTGTCTTTAGACTTCTTTTTATGGAATTCGGAGGGGGGGGGGGGAGAGGGGGCGCAATCAAGACCTGATCCCTGCTATTTAATGTCAGTGTATAATAAATGTGAACACCCTATTATAAAATCTTTTACTCATGATCTTTCTTATGATATTCTCAATGATTGTGAACAACCGTTATCTTCTAAATGTATAAATACCTTCAATCTCTTGCTTGCTATGTTGTGTTCTGCAATGTCGCGTCCGTATCAAGTAGCTATACGTTGTAAACTAGTATTTCTTTAGTGCCGTTATTTATTTTACTTTTTTATTTTGATTCGTTCTCTATCTACAGAAACGGAAGCTTGTCCGTGTTTGAATGGAGGAGTTTGCTTTAATGTAGAGGACGGACGGACATCTTTGTGCCACTGTCCCGAAGAGTACAGTGGGATGCTATGCGAAGGTAGGTGCTTTACCTCATAAACATACAAACTGTAATAATGTATTACACATCTATTAGGTTGATCAAGAAGTGACACCTCTCCCTTTTAATCATTTCTTCAAAAGAGAAAAAAAAGTTTCAACCTTTTTTTGTTTTGTTTTTTTGTCCTTCTTCTTTGTTTCCTACCTGATGAAACAGGAGCTTTGGAGTAGTAGATGGATGGGTGTGGGAGAAGGAGGGGGTGGGGGGTTATTATCTTCAACTCTATTATTACATAACAGAGGATATTTGAGACTGATTGGTGGGTATTAACATGTTAATAAATTCAATCATAATTTCCCATGCTTCCTGTTCTGATTTCTCACCCAGTTGACCAGACGGACGGGAATGGTGTTGAGTTCAATCAGCAGTTACCGTTCGTGGCTGTGGTTGGTGTCTTGGTTATCATCATTGGTATTCTAGCAATTGCCCTCTATCAGGTCTCCAAACATTTATCCAGACGAACGCAGATGGTGAAGGAAGACGAAGTAGCCATCATTAACTGAGTACAGTATTAAACTGAAAAAGCTTTATGTTTGCCGTACTTATGGCTATTTATGGGTATTCATTTTACATTTTTTAAATTTTTTGTAGCAAAGAAAGACCTTTAAAGAACATTCTTGTAAATCAATGCTTCTTGCCGCATTTGATATGTAATAGTCTATGCACATAGATAAAAGATTGATAAAAGATGATATAGTAAATATAAATTCAAGTAATGCTGGTCTCAAATCCTTCTGCCTACCAGAAATAATAACTGTCTGCTGACATAAAAGTTTGGCGGCAGTGTTCAGAAAGAGTTAAAGGAAATTTGTTAAACTTAACGAGACGAGCTTAAATGTCTACCTACATTCTCTTTCTGTAAAAATCATCAGCAGGATCCATGTATGGTCCTGATTTTATGAAAAAGATGTATGTGTATATGAAAAAGATTTTCATAAAATGTATATGAATTTGCTTGAGATATGCAGCTTTCATAGTCGTCTGTTTCAGTTTAATGGTGTTGATCACACAAAAGGTAAATTCAAGGATGGCAAAGCACTAGCTTTTACTCTCACAGTTTTTGTTTTTTAATTATGTTTTTTTAATTAGAATAAATTTTGATTCGTAGTGTAATAGTATTTATAATCTCTTCAAAGCTTGAACAGGGAAAAAAAATCCTTCTTCCTGTTTTCATCGATGTTTTTCACGACTTAAAATCGATGCAGTTATTAATAAGCAGGTGAAACAAGAGACAAGCTTTGAATTAGAAACTGTAAAATAGATTTCTGTGCTTTGTAAGATAGAATCAATCAAACTATTGTTTTTGCTTCCTTTTGTATTTTACTATTCAATTTTTTTTTTCCATTTCTATAATACAAATTTAGCAGCAATAATTACAACAGAAAATTATGACACTGAATGACAACATAGTGAAATAGTTGTTAACTGTTAGACCTTTTGAACATTGTGTCAACGAGTTCTCATGAACCTGAAACAGAATTTAGACGGGTTTACTTGATTTCACGCTCTTTAATATTGTTTCAAATATCAAAGGTGTCTTTGTTTCAGAGTTTTCCATTTCGTTTGATATCATTCGACTGCTTTCATTGAAAGAATTTAATAACTTTCGTGGAGTCTGTTTTTTATTGGATTCACTGTATAGCAGTGGGCTATTTCATCCCTTACCCTGTTCAGGGTAAATAGAATTGTCACTTTCAGTCCAGTATTAAGGTCTTGTATGAGATGGCTGCTTTGCCCTCTTCCCTGTTCACTGGAGAAGGAAGGGTTGATTAATACATCTGTAGAGGAGTTAGCCAGCAAGCAAAATATGATGAAGCTTGGGGAGGTCCCTAATGCTTCAGATATGATGAGCATCTTTTTAAAGAACTACGCAATAAACTGACTTTGATGGAAACAGGGGGGGAGGTTGGGGCAGAAGGGGGGGAGGCCTTGGTTGGTCATAAGGCTATGCACCATCCAAGCTAGTACCCTACTCTGGAGTTATTTAAGGCATTAAAATGGCATTTAAAAAGCAATTAACTGTTTGAAATACATCAACATGTATGTGAAAGTTAAGCCCGATGTTGAAAATATTTTTCAGTTTTTATAGATGGCACTGGAAGTTGACGTTTGTAAAACAAATACGATAACACCAGGAAAACCTTTCATGTACTTCTTTCACTATGACAAAAAAATGTTGCATTGGTAAGAGATCCAAACCTGTACTAAATATTAAATGAGTCCACAGAGATGGCAGAAATTGCATCAGCAGAAAATCTCTACTACCTGATAGCTTGTTATCGAGATGTAAACTTTGTAAGTTTAATGAATTTTTTTTCAACAGAAGTTACATCATCCTTCAATCTGAGCGGATGTATGGTATTTTCTTTATTTATTTATTTTTTTTTGTAACATTTTAAATCCTTTATAGACCGAGGGATTATTATGCTTTATGAAGATTCTTTATGATAAAGAGGTATTTTGATTAAAATAAATCTCATCAGAGAAATATTCCAAATATGTGTCACGCTACTTTTTTTGAAAATCTCGAGCCAGAAAATGAACAAGGTTTTGTTTATGGAGCCCCAAATTGCTTTCCCTGACTTATTTTGCCATGTATAAGATTTGCCTCCATTACTTCTCAGTGACTGTGATATGATGAAATATGATGAAATAAATGGAGGAGAGAAAAAAAGAAGACATTTAAAGGGAAGATTCAACAACATTGTAGAACTAAACTATTAACATTGTCTAACATAAGACATGACATTGCAACCCATTCTTTAGTTACAGTTAAAATAATAAAAAGTTCATCTGTCAAGTAACAGTTAACTCGACCATATCTAGAGCTTCAAAGAAATGTGGGGGGGGAGGAATATATTTTGTGAGGAATAAATGTGAGGAATATATTTTTTTTTCTCGTTAGTATTACTGTTCTATTTAATTCATCACACACAGAATGAAACTTTT
>JXUT01130244.1:0-22100 GCA_000934455.1 Apostichopus parvimensis
CCCGACATAAAGCAACCGGAAACACACGGACGGGACCACTGACAATCTCTTTCACCTTTGAGATCCAGCAAGAAACAATAACAAACAAAAGTTAATTTCAAAGATATTTATACATTTCAAGTATGAGCTTCAACAAACCTGAAGGTATCAATTTGAATTTGCGTTCAGATTTTGTCTCATTGCTACTCTCAAATCAGCGTTGACAAGAAGATTATAGCCTTTACAAAAACTCATTAAGAGTCATCTACAAACAATGATATGCACTACACTTAAGATTTTGAGATTTTTACCTACGTTTGATATCAATTATATGATCTTTGATCTCCACCAAAACTACTAGAATGCTATTTAGTATTTAATAAGAGTCACATATCACCTAACTATGTGATGCACCATAGCCATAGAAATTGAGTAAGCTTTTTTTCAAACTAAAATCAGATTTTGGAGGGGAAAAGAGCAGAAGGAATGGGAATAAGAACAGTATAGGAAGGGAGAAGGGTATTAAAGATATTAAAACAAAATTATAATCATTATCATATTGCCTAAATCTAATCCCATAATGCATAGATGTTTCAATATTCAGATCTTGTATCTGAACATGTGAATATCATAATTAGATTTATAGTCAGATATTAAGCTAATGCATTTGTGTATACGGTTATCCTAATTTTTTAGATATTTGGTACAACCAGTTTTAAATGATTCAAAATATCTTCACCAAGCTCAGATCTTGAAATATTAGGATCTCGTATCTGAATATGCAGAATATCATAACTGGTAGATATTCAGATATTATATATCGTAGACCTACTTCCATTAATATCTGAATATATTAATTCCTCATACATTTAAATATTAACTTCTTTTTTCAATATCTTAATTTTTATGAATGTTTCAACCATATCCTGACACAATGATTTTCAATTTCTGAATAAACAACGTCAAAGCAAGGTGGCACAAACATTCACAGCAATTAAAGCGTTAATAAACCTTATTTTCTTACTCTTGAGAATAGGGGAAAATAGTTGTCTTTGTCCCCTCATACCACAAAAGGCTAGGTACGCAACAAAAATGTATCATGTAGAGGTCACATTGTGAAAACCTATAAACACGATAACTCAAGAAGGGAAGATCAGACGAATCTCATATTTAGTATGTAGTTGTGACACGTTCAGTAAAAGATTTTTGGAGGTCAAAGATCATTTGTAGTCACCAGACGCCAAATTGTGGAAACCTTGTTTTATAAGCTACCGTATCTCCCACCGCCAGCCTATCAGATATCATGTCCGTTACGCCTCACTACGAATAGAACGGTAAACAACTTTTTAAAATGTTATAGGCTATGCATATACGCTGTGAATATCGGAACTCAAGTAAAACGAGTGTCTAGACAAAGCACCAGCATAAAAGTACTGCACTTTTAATCTGATTTCATTAAGCCCCTTCAACAATGTGTAGAGATACGCTGTGAACGTCGGAAATCAAGTAAAACGAGTGTCTAGACAAAGCACCAGCATAAAATACTGCACTTTTAATCTGATTTCATTAAGCCCCTTCAACAAATGTGTAGAGATACGCTGTTAATGTCTGAAATCAAGTAAAACGAGTGTCTAGACAAAATGCCAGCATAAAATACTGCACTTAAAAATTATTTATTTGAAACTTTAAATGATGTCTGGATATGGTGTGATTGTCGGCAATCAAGTAAAACGAGTGACAGTAATATTACTAGAGACTAAAGTTTTCGTCCCGATCAAACACCAATTGCGTTTATTATATGACCTACACTTTTCCTAGTGTAGTTGTAAAGATGCGATCGTATAACTGCCTGTACTTTGTGAATGCTCTACACAATATATACAGCAGATGCTATCCAGTGCTCTAGCTTCGCTGTTTTACAGGGCAGCCGCCCGACCTTCATTTCGCCTGCCCTGCCACCCTTTCCTCCTCGCCAACTCCGTTTATAGTTCCTCCATGCTTTGACCTTGCAGCGATTTCACCAGCAACCCCAACTATATCCCCGTACATGCAGTGTGCATATCTCGCTAAATTCCACGCAATTGCTTTAGGCCTGTTCGAACTTCCAACTGCACATGCGCAAATCCTGCAAATTTGTGAAGAAAAATATCATATCACCGTACCTACAACACATAGCCCTAGTCAAAACTCGAGTGTATCTTGGATGATTCGTTTCTTGCATAACATGTTAGCGGTCTTTTTGGTCTAAAAATTCGTAACAATGCTGAGCAAGGTTTGTGTATATTCCATTTATCCCACAATCCCTTTCGCAAATCGAAACTCCGAACTGGACTGGTGTTACGAATGAACTTGCTTGGCGGGTTTAGTAAACTAGTTCAGTGAGTGTAGTGCCTACGTACTTCAACATTGTGCCCTTAGTGTTGCTCACGAAGCGCAGACTACATCCAACCATAGAGCAACTGATCCAACATTTACCCTGGATGCTTCGCAGTATTTGGAAACAACCAACTCCACGAAAACTATAGTATTTAAATAACACTTTTACGCAATGTCGATTAAGTATATCAAACTTCAATGACTACTTTTGACGATGTATGAATACAGTAGTTTATACACACGAATGTTGCACAAGAATCATAACTTGAAGCACGTGGTCAAAGGGACCGCGAAAATGTACGCAAGTTTGCAACGAAGAAATTACTGTGGTATGAATGAACATTTTACATTATCAACTCTCAATACGGAGAGAAAAAAACATACTGTGAGATAACAGCTCATAACTTTCTGTGATAAAACAATTATTCAAGTATTACGTTAACAATATCGTTAACAACATTTACATGGCTGTTGCTACAAATCAGGACGTTAACAATTTTTCCCCTTTTCGCGTTACATAGTTAAACCATCATACTTTGCGTTCATTGAGCACTGAAGATGCAAGCATGTTTGCAGACAATGGGTAAGGGACTATTAGCCAAACAAATCGCGGGAAATTTGAGAAAACATCATTGGCTGTATTTAGCACGAAAATCTCTGTAATAGAAATGTTGTTAGCTCTGCACGGAAGCAAATTGCGGTTGATTGTTATACTTTTTTGAAAGAAAGAATGATGTTCGTTCGCAATGTGTTACAACAACGGAACTTTTGATAGCAACGAAAGTGTAGACATCAACGGGAGTTCAGACATCAACGTGAGTTTAGACATCAACCGTAAGTTTAGATAGCAACGAAAGTTTTAGACATCAACGGGAGTTCAGACATCAACGTGAGTTTAGACATCAACCGTAAGTTTAGAAATGTACGTGAGTTAGACATTAACGCGCGTTTAGTCATCAACGTGACTTTAGACATCAACGTGAGTTTAGACATCAACGAACAACAGCAACATGGTAAAATAACTTTAGTTTAGACAGCAACAAACCTAGTTTAACAACAAAACAATGTTGCCCTTTTCGCGTTCCATAATTCATACAATAAGCAATAAGCAATTCCGTGCATACCTGGTAATGAAATTTTAACAATCAGCTTCCTGACTATATAGTAGGTCCGCGTCAAATGTGAAAAAGCGGTACGGCATGTTCAACAAAACATACTTCCATACTTTCATATTTACCCAGAGCGTTGTTAAACACTTTTTGGAAGAATAAAGCCAACGCCTAAATTACGAAAGCGTAGAAGAGACATGTAAATTTAGCTTTTGTCGAGATACATCAACTCGTTATGATGACTAAAATGTGAAAACTGAAGTTTCGATGACGTCATACCAAATCGTGAAAACATCTGAAAATCTCGGCAAAAGTAAATTTTCAAATTGTTGAGATTTTGACTAGTTTATGCATCTCGACAAAAGCTTCTTGTCATTTCGACGAAATGTTGCAACTCATCAGAACGTCAATTTACATGTCCCTTTTACGCTTTCGGACTTAACTGTATGCTGCAACTACAACGAGACCAGTGGATGCCAATAATAACAATCATGCCGCGACAGTACATAGGGCGCGGCCTATAATAATCTCACACAGTTATCGCAAAATAACACTGAAACGCGCATCAACTTCTGCATTCCTGTTGTGAGAATTGAGAAGCTTATTTGGTCCTTTTAGGCCGATGTGGCAAAACGAGGTAATATGGTAATTAATTGCAGTCATTAATGATACCCATTGTGAAGTACAGATTAATTATTATCGTTTCTTTGATTGATATTTCATTTTTCCGAAATCTACTGTTGAAACCCTTGTAGAAATCATAACCTACAGTCGCTGTACAATACCGTCTCGTTTGTTGCCAAATGTTGGCATGTTTGAATAGTGAACTTACGGCTTCTACTCCATTCGGAGAAATGAGCTGATATACATCACATTGTGAAATAATTGTGCGAATTTAAAGAATATTGTGAAAGTTTCTCAGAGCCAGTTAAGAGGCCAACCCTGTGCATTATACACCGAATGAGTGGTTCAAAGAGGGGAGGCACAACCACAAAATACAGACGCTTGACATTTAAAAGTGCTTTTACTTACCTAGTCCCTTCAATCGTTGTAATCCTTGGTGTAGTTCTATGAAGTGTCACAAGATTTTAATTTCCTAGAGCGCAAGAATGATTCCCATTGCTAACTGAGCCCAACTACACCGTCATCTTGGTGCATGTCTGTTCTGTATAAATATCACAATACCGCAGTGTGTCAATACCCATAATGCATTTTGGTTATACATGGCGTAGTCATGTGATGACCATTGCTGCCAATTCACACTGACAAAATGAGATTTTAACAGATTGACATGAAACGTTGCAAAAACCACTTGAGGTGCACGTATGAACACTCATAACTGATATTTTTAACTGTCCCACAAAAAGTTTGTGTCTTTGGAGTATGATCCAACGCATTGTAACCAAAGTAAGGGAGCATATATTTTTGGGAAACATTCATGACACTGTATACATTTTCTAAACTTGTATTGAATGTTAATTCTGCGTGTCTGTACATGGAATTCCCCGTTTCCTTCATTTTGTTGTTTGGTCTTGTGATCGCAATCCAGTAGACTAGCGGAAGAGCTAGACCTAGTTTTGACTTCGGAGTTGCAGTCGAGGTTAAATGTCATCTGTATCACTGGTAGTATTGTAATATTTTAATTTGTCCATCCTGAAAGGGTGGCATGTATTAAGTTATGCTGTTTTCCTGATCAAGTACTTTTGGCCTGGGTGTACTTCAATAGAGACTAACTTTGCAATTTCTCATTTATTGAACTGGCGAGGCTACAATGTGGGTGAAAGCTATAAGACATGCCAGTTATTGTCTGATTTAATACGAGTTTGTATTCGAATTAATACGCGTATATATTCGTATGTGTGTATGTGACATTTGCTTTTAAATATAACTTCATATTTGGTATGTGAATCCGTCTATTGAGTACAAGAACTCTATTGTTTTCTGTGATGTTCCATGGTCATTTGGGGTCAACAGCGGTCAAAGATTGAATTAAAAAAACTCAAACAGTAAATCCTATTGAAATTGGTCGAGGTTAAAGTCATTGCGGTCAACAGGTGTCAAATTCTGAAAACTTTTTAAACATGGTAACTCCAAAATTAAAGCTACAATTACTCTATGAATTCTCCAATGCTATGGTTTTCTTTTGTTGAACATATTTTGGTCAAAATCAGTTCAGTTAATGAAATCTGCTTCAAAGAGTTGATAGACTAGCTTTAAGCATACTCAAGCGGGCCCAATAACAGTTTTAACCCTCTGAGCTTCAAGGGGATCACCAGGTTATCTCAAATGGTGGGGGGGGGGGGATTGGCTCAAGGGATCGACAGGTTATCACAAATGGTCTGAAAATACTTTCTCTATGAATTATACTAGATGATCTTTGCTTTGGCAATAAGTTGTGAAAATATTTCACAGTGTAACAATGTCATGTAGAGCTCTCATTCGTTAAAAGTAATTATTAACGGGATGGTTTGTTATTTATTCATACATCTATGTGTCCATATTTCAAATACTGGATGAATGTTGTTTTTGGATATTGACACATTTTGGAATAAAAATGCTACACTGCACAATTCTTTACCAGTGGATTAAAGGGTTGATGCCCACAAGGGAGTGCTACAAATAAGAGCTGAAAATCTCGTGATGTTTTCTGGTTCTCACATAATTCTTGGAAAAACTTAACTCACGTGCTCTACACTAGTAAGTTAGTTATTTGGAATGTTGAGCAATTTGTTTGGCAAGGAATCACAACATCAACTTGCTTTCTAGTTACTTTGAAGGGTTACTGTGTTATGATAGTGTTTGAAGCCAAGGCAAGGTACCCATTGAGTATGAAAATTATCAGTAACTGTTGTCTAGCCGGTCAAATACTCTGATCTTACTGCTGCCTTGATCAGGTCACATATGTTGCTGTATGTGTTGGATCTGATATACTAGAGCTGGTTGTGTAATTTGGTCGACTTGCTTAAGTCCTTTATATTATAGCACATAAAAGCCGCGTATCTTCTGATTTGAAAAAGTAGTTGTCCCTACTACTAGTTTTATTTGATGGTTGTTGGATGATGGGAGGGTGGTGGATGGAGGATTAGGTTTGTGAGAGGTTAATCACAGGTCCCATATATCACAAGGGTTAATAAAGATGGTTGGGTTTATCTCTCATGAATAATGAAAACAATAATTGGTTGGTGGGAGCTGTTTATCACACGCACATCTACAAAAAAGGTTAATGAGGTTGCTTGAGTTTACTTTTCATGAACAAGCGGTCCTAATGATCTAATTGTAAAGTAACATGCAAGAAGTCAAAAATGTCTCATTGGCTTCATTTTAATACTATCTTTAAATGTAATAAAAAATACATATAAATATTCACATTATTTTTAATCTAGACTTTACAACAAAAAAATATTTAAATGTGCTATTGTTTCAATGCTTATTTATTTAGTATGTACTGTAACATATGCAAGAAGGACAATGAATAAATTCTGTATATACATGATACCAGCCTGACAGTCAATTTCTTCTACATTAAGGGCGGATTCAAGATCTTAAAAAGGAGAGGGTGTGAAACTGGGGACCGGGCGTTGATGTCGTCCCTCCATGTAGGGCAGTCTGGGTTGTCCTCATGAAAAGAAACCAAATTATATAGCATTGTATACTTACAAATTAATAATACTTATTAGGTCTTTAATTAGATCTAAATGCAAACTTGGTGAGGAAGGGTGAGCGGTATGGTTGACGGGATGGTGTAAATCCTAATTAGTCTGTATTTTGCTTTAATATGGGTTGGCCTTAAAGTACACAACCTTAATAAACGAACTATAATTATGTTTATTGACTTTAGGTTTTAATAATTTTAATTAAATGTTCTTGCAACTTATTATATATTTATTTTTTTTAAATATCGTGGGCAAGACATGAGCTAAGTCGACAAAGAGTTGGAGTTAAATAATAATTATTAATTAACTACAAAATGAGGATCCAAAAACGATACAAGTCTAAGCTTGTAATCAGGCACGGATTATGACAATGCCAGGTCATAGGTCGCAACTGTTTAGGGAGGGGGAGGGGCAACACTATTCCCATATGACTGAGGGCATAGCCATCAAATTAATTTGAATTTTGGAATGTCATCAATGATGTCCTGGAAGACAATGTCTATCGCAATATGCGAGTCAAAGGTACATGGTTGGTTTGGGAAAGAAAGTTCCTTTGATAAATATACAGTACTTATCACAAGCCTGGTGAACCTATCTGTCCAATCTATTTAACCTTACTTTAATTTGCATGAAATTTACCTATATCTCCGTATGTAATAACATTATCGACATAATATATATGGTGTCCAGTTTCGTCAAAAGACCCACGAATGAAATTTTTTAATTAAGTAACGACTCGTCAAAATGGACGGGTTTGCGTTTACACAGAATTGATTCAATCACAAAAGTGTAACTGGAAAATACTGAATTGAACAACAGTGTTGTATATGTGGTATTGGTCTGCCACTTAAAGTAAGCTGAATCTCCTGTTCATGTAAACATACACTCATTCAACGTGCTACCAAGTTTACTTTGAGCGCTGACTCTAATCATATGCCTACTCTGCAAACTTCTTCATTTCAAACATCTTAATTCTAAGTATCCTTATATCTAAAAATCAATTGCCTAAGGCTGCCTGTTATTGGTGAATAAAACGTCGAGACAATAATATTTTTTGGGAATATGGAACGAGAAGCACCATTGAATGTCCACTTGGAATATGTTGTCAATATACAATCATGCACTGGCCTGGTAAGGTATGTTGTATGAATCAGGTGAACAGAATACAAGTATACCATAAAGACCGAGTAAGGTGAGCATTATTGGTTTATTAGCTTTCATAATATACAAACTGAGATTCATGACAGGTTTCAAATAAAGCTAAAATCCGGTCAACTCGTAATACACATGCATTTCCGGTGACGGTTTTGTTGTGATATCCCATGTTTAATATTCTTACAACGTCTTGATATGTAAAGCTGAGTGAAACAAGTGTTTTTATGTCACTCTGATTATTTGTTTATGGCAGCATTTTGCAACATTGTTAACAAATTAATTTTGGCATAGCTCTATCGATCAACAAAATGAATGAATGAATAGATGAATGGATAAATGGATATAAGAATGAATTTATTTACAAAGTAAGTATTAATAAGTGAATCATTTAATGAAATTAATTCCATTCTCAACAGTGTTGTCGCCAAAGTACCTTTTACATCAGTATCATATGAGCGGATGCCAATAGGAAATTGGTAAACTTTTACATATTACTGTGTTTTACTTCAATATTGTTACATGAAATTTGATAAGTCAAGCCTATGATTTAGAATTTTCTGGTATTTTATTAATACAAAAAAAAAAAAAATTGAAAGTAATCTAAATCAACTAAAAAACTAAATCAGACGAACATAAGTTTCATATAGATGGAAACATATAAAGACCACAACTGATTTATTTTTCTGACTTTTTACATTAAAATATCTTACACTTGTTTTACATGAACGTTGAATTTGAAAAGGTACAGACATTGCCACAGTAGTCAGTTTGTAAAGTTTAATATATTTAGATGTTAGTAGGTAATGAAGCTGCAATGACAGTTGCTACAAACAGAGAGGATAATATCCGCAAGAACTGAGAAACGTAACTCCCAGCTACTCTACAAATAATTATTAGAACATTAGCATAATGCAAAAAGAGGCAAACACTCATTATAGAACAACCACATAACGATACATTTTACAATACAACATGGATGACATAAAACACTTGCTTACTGGTATTTTCAGTTTTGATGGGCCAATTTCAACAAATATGGCCCAAAGTTACTATTTGAAATTGTTGACACTAAAGTTGATATTGATCAAACTACAATGAAATAAGAGCAGAGAGTACTTGGACATTGTGTGATATTGGTAGAAGCTACTCTCAAAGGCAAATTGGAAATTCACTGACACGACCTTTGACCATATGGAAAGTTAACTCAACTACTCAATCTAAGATACTGTTATATTGATAGTATTTTGCTGCCTAATAACACAAAAAGTTAAGCAGAGCTGAATTTTAAAAATATTAGAAAAACGCATAGCACATCAGCACGACATTTTACAGTGAACCTACACTGTCCTGTATAGGCTATGCTCCGGTTTATTATATGCAATGAAGCAAATTTCCTTACGCACTATCTATGATAATTTATGATACATTGAGAGACTTTTTTGCTTGCTACATTATATACAAAAACTAAACACGCATAATATACATTCATTTAAACTGTAATATTACGTTTATCGTGACAATACATAACTTGTCATCTGCATTTCACCCTTCCATCTGCTTTACTTATGAACAATTAACTTATACAAGCATAACACGATAAACACCGGAAAGTGCTATGTATATATCAATGCAACCAAAATTGCAAAGAAATGGTGACTAATTAAAGGTTGAAGGGAACAATTGTGCTGGTGTTATTAACTCATTATACTAGTTTATAAATGACATAAGACAAGTAATATAAGCTTGCAAAAACTTTCTATACAAGAAAAATTATGTACATAACCTCGTCAAGTACCAAATAATCGATATGCCGATATGTGTACCCTTCAAGGAATATTTTAAGAAATACAACTTAGATAGCATAAGAAGAATTGGCAAAACAATGTAAAAGACTGCTGAGTGTTGTGTTGAAATGAACACTTTCAAGGAATATTTTTCTGAGGCCTAGTGGAATAAAAAGCGAGTGTTTGTGGTTAGACGTATGCCGGGCTTATAGAAAAAGTCTTGTTTTTTATTCCAAACTTTGTTAATATTCCCTAGGGTTATAAATTCTTACAAAGAACGCCAAGTGGTGATCATATTACGACATCTTAAGAGCAGGATAGGCATTCCTTCCTCAGCATCATAAGGAAATAACCCATGAAAGAGACGCAAAGGTAAATAACCGAAGAGGAATCTGATAGGAGAGAGCAAAACGTGTGCAAGACCAGCTGGGAAGAACGTTGTATAACAAGATGCTGCTACGTCATTGACAACAATAGTCCCATGCATTGTCATTGGACAATACGCTCCTCGGCATAGTTCATACGTTATCGAGGTGACGATGTCGGAAGTCATTTCACTGTTCTGCAATGTAAATATGATGTCACCAATCGATATGTCTGTGGCGGAGACGTTACGGCAAAGGCTTCCAGCAGGCAGTAAATGTCCCGGAGAAATAAACAGTTCTTTACCAGAAGATGATTTAAACCGGATGAATGTAATACTTTCATCTTCTATTGCATGAGAAATGAGATAAACCTTATCATAAAATAAATGGCCATTCTCGTCGTAGACGAGAATTTCGTCACCTACTTTCACATTAGATATTTTAGCGTTACCTCTCCATTTGATGCTCACCTTTGTCGATCCCGCAAAACACTTTTTTGCACTTTTCCTACATTCCTCTATAAGCTGACTTTGCTCCGTAAGTTGCTTCATTATTTCTCTCTCTATTGCATCCTCACCTAACAATTCTTTCTGTTCTGTTGATAGATTGTTCGATACTTGAGTGATAATTTCTTCAGGAACCTTGCCTTGCTTTATCTGCACTTCTAACTTTTCTAAATCACTTACAGTTTTACTTGTAAGAAACGGCTTCAGGTTTCCTTTGATTGCCATTGAGATTTGACTAAATGCAGTATTTCGTAAATGTTCCCGTTCTTGCTTTTCTGTTGCCTCCTTTGTTTTTTCTCGTTTTTCGAGAATAGTTTCCAAAATACCCTGAAGACTGTTACTACTTTGCTCGGAACACGATTGTAAAAATTCGTCAAAAGGAACAGCATCCCTCAGAAGCTCACGAACCAATGATTTCCAGTTAGTTTCACCAGAAATATCCGTTGATTTCATCTCACTGATTAATTGTCTTAATCCATCGTCTGTATAACGTTCTAAAGCATCAGGAAGTTCTTCTCGCAGCTTATTTATTGCAACCTGGATTGCGTTGGCTCTTTCGACTTGTTTTAACTTGCTTTCCAACTCGCGTTCTAAGATTTTGTCATCTAAGTACCGTTGGATCTCCGATGGAATTTCCAAAAAAAGTTTCATGACATATCCCTTGATGTCTTCTGTTGTCACATTAACTTGGGATGTTTTTAAACCGTTTGCACAATGATCTATTACATCCCTAGGCACTTCTTTGTCTTTCATTAGTATTTCTAGCTCCTCCTTTGATTGATTTCTCAAATAACTACCTGCGAATGACAAGATCATGAGCTGCATTTGACTAATCGCCTCAATCCTCTCAAGCTCTTTTAGTTGATTTGATTCTTGAAGTTTCATTTCCTTTAACTTCGATATTAGAATTCTGTTCTCTTGAATGAAACAACTCACATATTCCTGAACATCGTCTTTCGTGATTGACTCAAGCACCAACACCCCTGATTGCTGCATTATTTTTGCTATCTCTTCTGATAAGACTGGGCATATGTTATCAAGCTGCTGCTCTGAAAAAATATTGAGATATGTCGCACTTAGGAAATTACGTAGCAAGTTCTTCATTTTTGTCAATTCATTTGCTTTCGTAACTCTCTTCTGTCGCTCTATCTCTTGCTGTTCTTCTCTCTTGTGAGCAGCTTCAAATAATTTGTTGGAATACACAGACCCTTTGTTAGCTTCTATTACTTGAGCAAGACAACAAAGAAATTTCTCGCGATGTCTTTCTCCTAAGAAATCGTCGTCAAAGCAATTTTCGACAGCTATTATATTTCCTTTAACTTGAGCAAGAAGTTCGGCAAACTTCCCTCCAGTTTCGAGTTCTCTTTTAACGTAATCTTTCAATGGTTCCATCTTGTTACCACCAAACTGAGCACGTGCGTTTGCCAGAATCACTACGCAATTGCTGTAGATATCTTTGCCTAGAATTTTCTGTAAGGTTCGAAATTTAAACAAAAATGAGAAATGAAGTATGTTTGAAGGCATACGAATTTAAGTAAAGATACATTTTTATTAGGGGACATGGGAGCAAATCTGATGTCAGTAGATGTGAAATCATGAAAACATTGTAAAAACGATAGGCTTGTCTTAAGAAGTGAAGCTTGAAAATATCTCACATTTATATCACATTGATTACAAGAAGCTTATTCGTTTTTTGATGGACGTCGCCTGTCATCTGAGTTGCCACAGGGTTGAAATCCAAATTTCCGTTTTTGAAAAGGTGTAATTTTTCTTTAAATTTGACCTCTGTTGACCTCGAAACCCTTTTGACGACCAAAAACAGTCTTTTATCACTTCAATATGTTTTATCTCTATACAAAGCATAATATCCATTACAGTTTCCTTCCATGGAATCACCACCCTGCCTCGCCTAATCCCCTTGTTTGGTTCAACGTTTTGCCGCCTTTTCCACCATCGCCCTGATTATGAAATTGTTGTGGCTACTGAAGGAGTTTAAAGACGCGGGATTGAAATCAAATGGTCCAATTTATGGACAGATGTCGGGAGTTTAGTATTCCATCATCTGTTTGTTAAACAGCCCAACAAGCCTTTAAATACATCGGTACTGGAGTATGTAAAGGATTCAAACTTTAAATCCCTTCTTCTGATCGAGAAAGACTTTTTAACTTACCTCTATCACTTTAATGGTTTCGTGTTCTTCTTTTGTGAATTTTACTGTAGAGCTACATACCAACAGGAACAGGTGGATACCTGTATTAAAACGTATCATTGTTTTCACTATTTCAAGCATCAAGTCTTCGTTTTGAATAGTTTCATTGCCATTACACTTGGCGGTGTCAAAGAGTCCAGGGGTATCAATGACTGCAATGTTAATTCCTTTCTCCGTGATAACCTTCATATCTATCGTTCTAGTTACCGACTGGTTGCTACAATCTGCTTTGAAATAAGAACTTCCTATTATTGTGTTTCCGGTGGCGCTCTTGCCGTTTCCAGTTTTACCGATCAAAAGTATGTTGATATTTTCAGGGATACCCTGATAGGAGGAAATGGTTTCATGGGTACACTTAAAGATATGGAATTTATCTTCAAATCCTTTCCATACGTCTATCTGTTTCGTAACTTCTGTTTCCAGCTGCAATAAAAGGTCAGGAGAAAATGCATGATTGGAGATCGAAATAATCATGCAAGTCTGCTTAAGTACATCCCTGGCTTTCCTAAATCGTTTTAATACCTTTAGGGGATATTCATAAATATTTTCCTCTCTCCTACCGTGTAACTGTCTGTGTGAATCATGCCTCCACATCAGCCATGCCTCCAGGGGAAGTACAAAATATAATTTTTGGGTGGTTCAAATTGATTGGTTAGCAAAATTGTAAAGATTTCTGCATGTTTAGTTCAAAACAAATTCTCTTTTAGCAGTTTGTTTGGTGATATTTTGTTGTAAATGCATCTGACAACAGCAGAATGCATGATGTCATCAGTGGCAATTCAGATGAAGTTGTTTTTGGCTTCTCTATATTTCAATCATTAATTCACAGACAACAATATTTCTAATTAAAGTGCCATTTTGATGAAGTTCTACAGAGAAAATTGACAGCAAAGCAAGCATTACAAATGTATCAACTTTCAAGGAAAAATCAACAAGATTATATTGGCCTTTGGAGAACATTTGTCCTGATGAGATCACAGACCACAAACTGGGATTTCTTGGCAGGAATATGGTTTAGCTATAGTCAACATAGGTTACATTCAATCAGCCGTATCTCGAGTTAGGGACAAGATATTGAGATGGGGTTTTCAGAGCACTGTGAGAATTGTTTTCTCCTTGATAAAAGTCTGACATTGCCTGCCACCAGAATATCAATATGCATGTAAAAATTATAACAAAGAGTCTCGTATCCAAAACTGGAGGCTGCATATTCAATAGATTTGTTATTCGGCAGTCTTGTACCTTGCGCATTGTATTGCTTAGTCTGGATGGAATATTCAAACCTGTAAATAGCATGCACAAGCGAGACGATGTATACTAGCAAAAACAGATTTTAGTTAAACCATCCTATTTAAAACGCGTTAAGATTAGCATAATACATTAATTTGACAATGCCAAATTACACTAGCTACAATTTCAATTACCTCTCTTAAATTATTGTCTAGTTCTTCGGCCAGATGTTCTGATCCTGGACAGTTTTTCAAGTACTCAATAAATATTGAGTAAGCTTTCGTTCCCCTCTTTTTGATGATTTTCAGAAATTCCATAACTTTTTCTTTCTCTGTAACTTTGGCGATGATGTTTTCCCCGTCATTTTCGTTAAGGATCCCTTTGCTTTTGAAGTGAATTATTGCTGGAATCACATCTAGGTCTTCAGTTAGCACCTCCAATGTCTTAGTTAAGGTATTCCTTTGTAATGTAGTCATAGCCATCTTCAAATGATACTCAGAGAGACCTTTTCGAAAGAAAGACAAATAGACGATATTATGTTTACTGGAAACTAACTAGTTACTTTTATAGGTGCGAGATAGGCAATACATAGTAATGAACCTTGACTGATAATATAACGGTTATGTAGGGTTTATTTTCAATTCAACAAAAAACTTGCAGACGGTCTCAATAATCGCAAACCTGGTTACCTCCCCCATCCAACCAAACTAATGATGAATTTAGTCATTTTCATGTCTGGCTGAAGTTGTTGTTGCTTTGCTAAGTACACTGATTTCAACCAGTGTACTTTATTGGACTGCAGAGATGAAACGATAGAGAGAGTCGAACCTTGCTTTATCGAATTCCTTGGCAATATAGACTATGGTTATTTCAAGGCCGGTAAAGGGGCAACTTGATCTAAATGTCATAACGAATGAGTAAAGAATGTCGAGGGGTTGCAAGTAAACAGAAGTACATTGACCATTTAGCAATTCCATCCAGGGCAGTTTGCTTCGAGCGCTAGAAAAGGTAGATTTTTTATTCCAATTGAATTGGATTACGTACAAATCCAGTCAGTACATTCTTCCATGCACTGCTTTCAAATAGAGGAATAAACCGTTCATTTGTCAACCACTCAGAGTACACAAATACATTGTCAAGTGTAAAGTGGAAATCTTAAACTGTTAAAGCACTTCCCATATTCTTCTTAATTTGGACCAGGATCTTTCCTTTTTTATATAGCGCCCGTCTGAATTATAGAAAATAATTATATATTCAGTGGTTCAAAACCAAGAAAAAAGGTGTTGAGACAAACATTATATCATGACTTGCTCGTGTAGGCATCATCTAACCATTACAGTAATGTGCATCCGTCGATATATTACACCTTGTCCAAAGAAACAAATGACTGCTGCCATTATATGAAAAAAAACATAAATCAAAGTACAGGTGGCGTGGATTAGAAGGATTGAAGGTGTTATAAAGCATTCTAGATATTATTCGGTTAAATGTGGATATTTATTCCGAACGAGAAGACGAGTGAATCGAGGCTCAGTCATGCTGAGACTTGCTCCTCTCTTTTAGCTCAAAATGTAACCGGTCATGGTATGGGAATCCACGGGTGCCACAACAGACTAAGCCCTCAGCTATCATGCAGTTGATAGAATCTGCCAGTTGGAAAACTTCTATCTATGCTATACTACATACGCTTACTTACCTCATTCAAATACAGTTTGTCCCAGTAAAACTATAAGATCAATCATTAGACGGACAACTTGGTCCCAGTTCATATCACAGAATTAAACAAATTCCCGCCAAAAAGTGTGCATATGAACCCATGAGGAATCAGCCAGTGTGAATGTAGGCCTATTCTAAATATATCGAATCATGGATATTTTCTAACTATAACTTTAGCCTTGCCTTTCAGACCGCTTACAAAAATGGACAAATGATCTACTTATAAACCTCTAGACATAAAAAAAAGCCAGAAATAGTTAGAACATTGTTTTGATTTCCCAAGTTGCTTGTTCGTATATCGATGAATCAACGATTACGTGAGTCATGATGACAATTTGGACTAATATAAAACCATAGACCCAAATTTTGAATATTGAATGAAGGAAAATCCCGATCGTCTTGTAAACTTGTTGAACCATTTCGCATACATTAATGCACGTAAGTCATTCCACACTGTATAGCGTTTTCACTCCAGTCACGTGACGTAATGAAAATTACACAGGAAGTGGCGTGTGTCCGACTGACAGAAAATTAACGTGATAACGGGCTGGACTCTCTCGGGTTAAAGGTATGCTTAGCGGCGGGTCTTGCCCTGTATGTTGAATAATGTTGAGGCTACGAATCCTAGAGTAGTCGATCACTTCAGGCGCGTAGCGAATAATTTGCAAAGGGAGGGGCGAAGCCTGTAGGCAAACTATCTAAGCGTAGCGCAACCATTGGTTGGCGCGGAGCGTATAAGAAAAGTCTGGCCGAAAATGCCTCCCAGATTGCTGGAAATGGCACTTCCCAGGCCTTGTAAGTTGCATCTAAGCCTTTTTTTATTTTGACATTACTAGCGATATCATAATAAAAAAATACATAAAATATTTTCAAGGGTGGGGGCGGTCGCCCCCTCCGCCCCCCCCCCCCCTTGGCTACGCGCCTTGATCACTTCAAACAAAACGGAAATGTTTCAGTTTATTTTCTATTAATTTATTCTCTCAAATCAAATCAATGTAATTACTTTGAAAGAAATTATGAAGTTCAACATAGGGTAAGGTAAGTTGAATCACATGTAGACATTAAATCGTCGGCGTTGAAAATATTTGTTATTAGACCCTTCTGATTCCAATGCTTATTTAGATTTAAAACTCTGTGTATTATAATGAGACTACTACGATGGGATATATTGAACGCGAACTGTTGAATGGTTAAACAACAACACGACTCCAAAAATATTAATTAGTACATTGTTCCAAAGAGCCAATCAGAAATGCAGTCAAGAAATTTTCAAGTAATCAACGCTTACAATTTGTGCCGTATAGACATGAACACCTGCATATTTTTCTAGAAGCTAAAAAATATATAGGTAATAAGGAAAACAACTTGTTAACTTTTCCTTTATTTGAGCGTGGAAACAGACGAGTAAATACATTCCCATGGTTGCAATAAATACGGGAACTATCAGAGCTGCTAACAGGATTACAGGAATTAAAGCATAAATTAAATATACTAGTATATCCATTACTATGACATTGCAATATGTCATGTGCATGAAAATCCTAAATTAACAGTGTCTGATGTTCCAACACTCGGGGTTTCACAATTATACTATTCATTTACTATCTTACAGACAGGTTTGGTTTCTTGGTTTTCCGTATTTTCCATTATGGAAGTCATGATTTTTTTTCTTTCTTGTCAATCATTCAATTATGAAAGGTGTGGGGGCGGCAGTTTAGGCATATTGTGGAAAAATTAAAGAAAATTAAGATTGAGCTACAAAGCATCAACAGCGGGAGATATTGTTAACGGATATAAGGAAAACTGACATTTTTAGTTTGCTATTGTTCCGGTAATAAATCAGCCAAGCAGATAGCAAAAAGACCCGTTTATGATAGCTCTAATATGTCTTCAAATCGCGAAATCTGAAATTTTCAGCAATGGATTCCATATAATGGAGGCCGACCCTGTAACATTTAAGACGATGTACCAACTGCCGTCAATTCTGATGAATTGTTGCTTCCTAACCAAAGTATTTATAAAAATGAAATGAAATTGTTATGAAACATCAGGGAGTTGTTATGGAACATACTATGCCTGTCAGATTGCTATCATTTCCCGCAGAAATTGGATATAAATGTTGTCGGTGTATAGGTCTAGGACAACACTACACACAAGCCACGTTTAATTAGATACCCATACATTATTAAAAAGTAATAAATATATCATAACTTCATATGCGAAGACAACATCGAGTCCAAACCTATTATACATTCCATTCCACAGAGTGTTTTCGTAATCTGTTAAGTGATTTTTTTTTTCTGATTTTTATTTTACAAATGAAATGGTGAAATTTAAGTCCCGAAAGAACAGGAAGAACATCGAAAACCAGAACATATAGCAGGTTTTTTATATATATATTACGCCACCATATATCTAAGATAAACTACATCATTGAGCAACATGTATTATATGAAGGACGCGCTATGTTAGGAAGTGCCACACTATTAGGTTCATTATTAAAACTCTTTTCATTGCCTGGAGATGTTTTGTTTTCTAACTGTTCCTTGTCTTCCTTTTCGCTATTAGGTACACCAGGCAAAACTGTATTACTTTGCAAAGGTTCAGTCTTTGTCTCATTATTCATCTGTTTTTTCACTTTGTCGCTTTCTTTTCGTCGTTGCTCGAGCTCTTCAACTTTCAAGTATTTCTTCTCTGCAATTAGTTGTTGTTGCTTTTCCTGAAAGAAGTATTCCATGTACGCAAGAACATCTTCTTCAGTGATGTTGGGAATCTCTATTACACCGGAGTTTTCCATGATGCGTTTTACATCTTTCCTGGAAATTCGTAGTAAATTGTTCATTTCGCCTACCGGTAAATTGGGAAGAAAATCCTCTTCAAAATCATAATTCAGTAGCTCTCTCATTTTAAACAATTCTTTGATGACAACTATGGATTTCTTTCGTAGTCTCACTTCGCTAGTAGTCATTTCAAAACAACTGTATGTTGATCCATTGTTATTATATATGACTTGAGCAAGACAACAAAGAAGTTTCTGGCGTTGGATTTCTTTCGTAGAGTTGTCGTCAAAGCAGTTTTCGATAGCTATAACTCGATTTTGGACTCGCTCCAGCAGGTTTGCAAATTTTCCTCCGTGTTCTTTTACTTCTGCGATAGTGTCTCTCAATGATTGCATTGCCTTCCCACCAAACTTGGCGCGTGCGTTGGGAATAACCACCACGCACTGGCTGAAAACATCTTCAGTGAGGACTTTCTGTTGAAGTTACAAAAAAAAAAACGAAAGCAGCATTGTTAATTGCAAGTCATTTTGTGTGTAAATGTGTTTTGATGCCACTGGATGCATTGCTAAACATGTATTACCAAGGTGAATAAATGTAGCCTCAAAACGAGATTACGCATTCCTTCTTAACTGAAGATTTTCGAATGAGGTTTTGTGCCGGTTCGTGTTGATAAATGTGATGAGTTAGTGTCTTAGCATTGTCTTTATTTCCTCCCCACACTGATTTTGAAAGAAGAGTAATGATGGGTTGTTCATTCATACTTAGTAAAGATTCCTTAATCCTATTGGTCCATTCAGGTCAGCTGACCGTCGTTAATCCTGTGAGTAACGCACGGTAAAATTACGGGGTATCACTTTAATAAATCTTTGGTTATATGTAACCAAAAATGTTTAGTTTTATGATTTTCCCCCCACACAAATGGTAGTGTATGAATGAACGGGGTTAATCAACGGTCTAGCGTGCGTTACTCACATGATTAATGCACTCCGGGTGTTAATGCTATCGCTGGATGCACTCGGGCTCCGCCCTCATGCATCGCTTGCATTATCCCCCGATCGTGCATTAATCATGTGAGTAACGCACGCTAGACCGTTGATTAACCCCTTACTAACATACCAACCCCTGCATGCTGCAATAAAAGGTACATGAAATACAAATAATATGGGCCTGTATGAAAATATGATGGCTAGTTCAAGACATCAGGTCAGACATACCTCCAACACATCAATTATTTGTTCGTCTTCATTTGTGAATCGTACGGAGTTAATCAACAAGAGAATGAGGTGAATTCCATTTTTGAGACGTAACGTCTTTTCCATGATTTCAGCCATCGAAACCTCATTTTCAAAACATTCGTCGGTGTTAAATAGTCCAGGTGTGTCAATGACTGTGATGTTAAATCGATCCTCTTTGGTATTCTCTACGTCTATTGTTCGTGTTACCGAACCACTAGCCCCACTTGTTCTGAAGTAAGGTTTCCCGATGATTGTATTTCCGGTGGCGCTCTTGCCAGATCCAGTTTTCCCGAGTAAAAGAATATTAATCTCGCCAGGAATATCCTGATAATGACAAATGCGCTTGAACTGACATCTGAAAAAGGTGAATTTCTCCTCAAAAGTATTCCATCTTTCTATCTGTTTCCCTTTTTCACTTTCTCTCTGCAACAAAAAAACGGGTTTGGAATGAATTTTCAATACAAAATTCATGAAATCTAACCGCTAATGATTTTACAATGGCGATTGCCGCACCAATTTGGCAGAATATCAATGTCAAAAGACATGCTAAATGGCTATCATATTTTTCGATTTCTATATCGTCATATTAAACATTGTCACCAACCACACGTGCTACCCATGTGAACAGTGATGTATGTTGGGAAACTCTGTTCCTGTTTATAATCGCCTGGTGTATGTTTGTAGTTATCATAGACTTGTCACATTTATGTCTGGTATTGTTGTACAAAGAGGGTGAACATACTTCCCTATCAATTCCTGCTTTGTAATCGTCTACATATTCAATAAGTTTGTTTACAATATCTAATGAATTATGCTCCTGCTTTCAACTGATGTGCTTGATTTCTAAATAATTTTTAGCTACTATTATTTTCCAATGGTTTAACATAATTCAGATGCACGAGTAATAAATATATCTAAGTATGTTGGCTTGATGATGCAAATAAGCTAATATTTCGTTTACGTACCTCGGCAGCGATTAAATTTCTTTCCAGTTCTCTTGCAAGTTTTCCCGATCCTTGGCATTTCTCCAAGTAATCCTTAAAAACTGAATATGCTCTTTCCCCTCTCTGTTTGATAATTTTGACAAACTCTATGACTCTCTCTGCATCTGTGCCTTTGGCGTTGATGGTGTCCTCGTCAGGTTCTGTAAGAATGTCTTTACTTCTGAGATAACGAACTACATGGGTAACATCCAGTTCCTCAGGCAGGTTCTCTAAGGTTATGCTTAACGCCCTTCTTTTTGCCATAGTCATAGCCATCTTGCGTGGACGGTTATGTCAGAAGCGCACACTCTGGTATTTACTACAATTTATTAAAAACAGAATGACTATGCTATAGTTGGATTCATAACAGTACTGAATAGAGCTTTAGTGTGTATGGACATAACCGTATATCCGTGTGTATGGACAGGGGCGGGATTTTGGCTTTACAAACCCTCCAGATGGCCGGAAACGGCACTTCCCGAGTGCTCTAAGCTGCATGTACCCATCCTTGAAATATGGATCTCATGTCTGCAATTTGTATCTAGATAGTTAATTATTGTTTAAAAATTTGAAGAGGATTGATAGTAGAACATATGGTCAGATGGTGATGTACAACTTTTGTTATACGTCACTATCTAAGCGGAGCGCCATCATCGGTTGGCAAGGAGCGTCGAAATTTTCGATGAAAGGTACCCTTAGATCGGTAAAATTAACACACATATAGGCTTTAAATTGCATGTAAACAATTAATGAACGTGTTTAAAATTTAGAGAGGACGGATAGAAGAACTTATATGGTGATGTACAACTGAAGCTTATACGTCACTATTTAGGCGGTGCACCACCATCAGTTGGCGCGGCTCGTCGAAATTTAAGCAAAAAGGAAATCATAGATCAGCAAAAATGACACCTCTGGTAACAATAAATCGCATCTAGACAGTTCTTTCCCCCTAAAATTATTAGTATATTGTGCATCTGGACCAATCAAGAATATGTTCAGCACCCACTTCGAAATTCTCCC
>KN892548.1:7454-32772 GCA_000934455.1 Apostichopus parvimensis
TTAAAACATCCGCTGTTATGAATAAGTTATCATAATAAAATCAGACAGCACTTTAAGGTTTTAGTATATAAGATGAATTTGAGAGAGAGAGGGGAATAGGGGGGGGGGGGCTTAACAGCTTGTACCCGGTAACAATCTGAAAATACTTGGCTTGTTGTTAAGACAAGGTGCAAACGAAGGAAATATACGTTTGTGAGTATATATGCCTATATATGATAGTGAAAACAGTGCACGAGGAACCCTATTATGCACCCCTCTCACTGTTCTGACAGCCTTTCTCTCACCCTACCTCCCCCCCCCCCCCCCCCCCCCCCCCCCACTCCACCACCCAACCCACTTTCTCTCTCTCTCTCTGTTTTGTTACGATATTATTTGTTGCGAACTCCGAAAATATAAATATTGCCAACAGAAACGTTAAACGATGGTGTGGTACTCACCCCTGCGATGGACCTACAGCACCAACCCCCCCCCCCCTCTACACAACCCCATCGAGGGTATGTTGTCAAGATTGCGATAACTTTATTTACCTTACAGTTTCACATGCCGTACCGGTGAAAGTGGGATGGTAACAAAACGGAGGGTAGGAGGGGGAGGAAGGGGTGGGGGGGGGGGGTATGTCGATGATATTGGATTAAATTTGAGACCTTTAAATAATAAAAATATTGGTCTGTATATATTATAATGGTTAATGAACAACGTGATCATGTCTTTGTGACATGGATAGGTTCCATAACATATAAGAAGAAATATACAACTCTCAACCTCAGTGGAAAGAATGAATGAAAAGACTCTCTCTTACCTTAAATATCGGAGGAGACATGTTCCTGTTACCGTTCTGAGGATGACATACTGTTCCATGCACCCTCCATCCTCCAGACACTGAAAGCATAGCTGAGCCGTTCGTGGGCCATATAACTACAACTACCGGCCATCTTCTGATCCTTCTCGTCACTTCCCAGCACTTGATACAAAAAATCTATATACCTCGAAGCCAATTTTAATGTCTGTATTTTGCTGAGTTTATCTGAAGGAAGAGTCGGGATAATTTTTCTTAGATTTGAAAAAGCATCGTTTAGATTCTGTGTACGTTGTCTCTCTCGTACATTCGCCATACAGCGTTGATTTTGTACGTCGTCAAAACTCTGCGAACCTTTCCGTCTACACTTGCCGCCTCTACTACGGCGTTTGCCCGCCGTGTCGTCGCCCGTAAGCGATTCGGTATCCTCGCCGTCCGACGATCGATATTTCCTTTTACGATTTTGTAAGTCGTCGTCGTAAATTGTTGGAGACAATTCTGGATCCCGTTTCAGATCGGATCCCGTCAAACTCATAGAATCCGAATAGCTCCCGTCACTGCTAGGAGAAAACTCTCGAGGTTCCATCTTAATTTTAGAACACTGCTGAAAGGAGACTGCAGTCGAAGACTGTGTGTTCCAGATAGTATCGAAAACCTTGCTGGAGGTTACGCACTCAGATGGGGTTTCCGCGAAGGCACAAGAACTACGACTGTGGAAGGGAGTTAGTTGAGGAACCCTGTGCTGTGGGTTGCGGTGGTGGTAGTACTCAGCCGGCGCACCCGCGACGTCCGGCCGCCAGACTCGCTGATTTGGCTCAAACACAACAGACCCACTCCAAGTCGCACCTGCAGAAAATAGAACCAGAAAAAAAAACTCAGCTGTAGAGCAGTATGGGGGCAGTTAAGTTGAATTTAATTAGTGTCTCAAACCTACGCAGCAGGATAGAAACCACATTACAATTCCACTGACAGCTCATAGGTTTGACTACGAAAAGTCTACCCAATCTCAAGAGAGACTTGCCCCGTACACAACACAGACAGCCAAAACTTTGGAACAGTTTGAAAAAGAAAAAGAAAGAAAAAGTTTGTTGATGGTAGAGAAAATCCGTAGAAGAGAGAGAGAGATATATAGCTTACTGTGTGCTCCTGCCAAAAAAAAAAGTCACGTAGGTGGAGATAGAGGAAAAGAGAGAGTTATACTGGAGATGCGAACGTTGAAATTATCCCCTCTATGAACACAGGAGGTTTATGATGGTAAAGATTAATAATAGACGACAGATCTGTCATCGGTGACCAAAGGTGAACACGCACTGCGTCTCGGTGAATGAATTTGAATCTCGCGTCCCCGACTGAATGCAAGCTAACCGCTTCACTAGGCTTTGGCGTACATCCGTTTGTTTCAAACGGAAGTTCGCACTCTCTCTCTCTCTGCCTTGCATGGGATTTTTTTTCCTTCTTGTGTGTGTCTGTATGTGTGTGTGTGTGTGTGTAGATCATCATGGTGATATCGATGACAATGAAACATGACGGCTTATAGAATGATAAGTTAATTATCAAGGCTTTAGTCTGTTTACTTAGGGCTGATAAAGACGGGTCTTTTTTTTTCTTTTTCTTCCACAGACGGATGGAGTGGTGGGAATATAGTGCTCTTGTTCTTGTTTTTTTCCTTCTTGCATACAGAGTGTAGGTATTGCTATGTGTTTATTAGTTGGTGTGTAGAGAGAGCAATGCGCGCTGGATCTATCGGTTTCGAGAGGGGGTCACAACGAACGATAACAATTAATGCGTTTAAATTCCTCATTGTGATAGTAGCCTACATAAAATTAGAAGGGGGAGGGGGTGGGGGAAGAGGTGTTCATATACACTGCCATTTTCCAATCTGCAAAATAATATGACTTATCCTATGATATGGACATTTGGCTTTTACGATTATGTAATCCCTGCAGACGTTTAAAATTTATTCCACTTTGTCTCGTCAAATTCTCTGACGTCACAAAAGCTTAATAATATATGTAATAAAACTCAATACATAACGATCATACCATGTTCGCAACCAGTTCCGTTACTCTCTGCAATTTCGCATGCAACTAGGTGCAATGCAACGCATTATTCAGTCTATTTAGAATGGTCACAAACTACAACAATTAGAAACAGTCCGTTAAATTGACAATTAACCAGATAGAATGATTCTGTCAGTCTATCAAACATTTAAAGAGTAGTTTACATTTAGAGTATTGTTTTCTTTCCTTTAATCTGAACAAAATCTTACAGGTATGACTTAATCCGAAGAATTCCTAACTTCGAAGATATATGTGTCAACCAAATCTCTCACCCCTCCCCTCCCCCTCCCACTTCCTAGAGGGGGTGACTAATAATTTTCTATACAGTTCTACACAGTCCAACATGATATTAACCTCTGTTACTATGCTTATAGTAGTTTGACAGCGCGTTTGTCATCATTTTAATTCAATTGTCTTCTTCACTATGAGATTCCATTTTTAGAACAATATTTCATTACTCAACTCAACGTGAAGTTATGAAAGGGTTAATATTAATAGGAAGCTCCTAGATTACCTACTACGGAAACACTTTCGGTTTATCATCTGATAGAGTTGAAAGTCAGAATAATTATCGGAAGACACTTGAAACCGGTTATTATATTATTGATTAACAAAGGGAGGTAATTTATGATCATTAGTACATGGGTGATGCACACACAAGACGCGGATTAATGAAATAGTATTTTTTTTTTATAAAGTAAAGAGTAAATAAAACAAAAACTGTAGTTTCGTAGTTGAAATGAGCTTTGAACGTTGGTTGTAACTCTAAGACCTATGACCGGCTTCTTTTTTTTTTTTTGCAGTTTATATTGATACTGATGAAGCAATTTTCTTCGAAACTAGACTCCCATCACAATGCAGTATAGTTCCATTTAGCTTGGCTGGTTAACTTGAATGTAAGTAATGATGCTTTTCTAATTAGATTTTAACATTTCATGCAACATTAATATGACAATGTGTCCGTGGGGAACGAAATACTGAGAATCGAATGGAATTTGACTGTTCATTAACCACGGTGAACAAGACCTAGTCAATTTTTTTTCTTTAATTTGATCAATCATCCAATACAATATTACTTGCTTATCGGTTGATAAACTTGTCGACCGAACGTCCGAAGCTGCTCTGCAAATTTTCAGTACTCGAGTGGAGTCCATACTCGTTCTCGTGTACATTTTCAATCTGTACTCTGTGTACTCACGGTTTTTGATTCGCCCTTGAGTACGTTTACATTTGTCGGACCTCATACGCATGAGTTTGTATTAGTACTCGCAGTAAACCCGTACTCAGCAAAAATAACTATCATGTACTCGACCCGTATTTTGCACTTGTACTCACGGGTTTATTCTGACACTTTGTACTCATATTCGCTTTCGGATTCCGCGTACTCGGGACTAAGTTGTACTCACACAACAAGTCTGCATCGCTGGGAACAGGTGTTTCAATGGTTAATCACGTGTATGTATCCTTGCATAGTCGTATCGCCACCTCTGTAATATTTATATGACGTCAGGTGACAGGTCTTTGCACTCAATGTCTCTGACGTCATTACTGCGGTCAGTTAGGCTGTTTTTAGACCACAAGTATTGTTTGTATGTGACGGAGTTGTATATATCGAACGTAGAATTAAGGATTTTGAAAAGTGTTATATTTTGTACAATTGGAACATGTGAAACGTTATAGCACAGTATGAAAATCATGGTCTTTTCTGTTAAGATCTTTTATTTCGTCGCAAAGAGGCCTCGCATATTAATTAGGCAATTTCATGACTTTCAAGTAAACAGAAAATGAAAATAAAATCTGCTTGCAGTGGGATATCATATTGTGTTGTAATTGTGACCGTCTTTGGTATATATAGCTTGATATAAGAACCATGATCTCTATTGACGATGTTGTCCTGAGAACCATGGTTTCTATTGACGATGTTGTCTTGAGAACCATGGTTTGTATTAACGATGTTGTCCTTATGACACATACTGGGCAATGTTATGCATACATGAAGCCATTACACTTCAACTTTGTAGTAAGATATTTCTGCTATAGACCTATATATTCACATTATATTCCGTGCAGTGTTCATGCATTTATATGAAGACATACACCCCGTATATACCTATAAACCTATACTGTCCAATTGGTACAACCCGGACTAGTTTTATCTGTCCTTCATGAAGATCCTTTAAGGGACATCAATTCATTGGGATCCAATGAAATTGTAATCTTTCTCTCAAACAATAATTTGCCCCCAGAAACGGAATCCATTCTGTATCCTTGCTTCGTCCATGTTTTCTCCTTGATTGGACGTTATGAGTATTGACAGCAAATGAGCCTCTAACATTGAGTTTCCCGGGCAGCAATCGGTTAGTTCCCCGGTATCCCGGGGAGCCAAATTTACTTGTGGTCGATTGAAACATCGACTTTTTGCCCAACCCGTGTCTAACCGCAAGGTCAAAAAATTGTCTAATTTTGGAGTTTGGTAGAAGGAAATTGTTCCATTTACTAAGATGTCGCATCCTTACGCTCAGTTGGGGTGTTTGTATAATAAATTTGATCGAAAAACGAAGTTTTTGTGTGAATCTCAAAAGTTTTCATTGCTTAGTCAATATCGAACCGGGGGCTTGATGATGAGCCGTGAGCTTGGTGAGATCTGAGTCACTCTTTTGGACATCTCTCTCATTAGCCCCCAAATCAGCTTTCGTAGGAGGTATACAACAATCTTAGCCACACACCAATAAAATAAACCGCAATCTATTTTTAGGGTTCCGGTTTTGACTTGTTTTTGAGTCACACAATACAAGGCATCCTTTTCATTTCTGAGATAAAATTTTAAACTCGTTTTCGCTTTCATAATTTGCCACAATTTATTTATTTTATTTTATTTTTTGCTGTCAAGTCCAAAAAATGATTACCACATTGCTGTAGGTTTAAAACAAATCACGAAATTTGATATTCCATCCTACTTCGATTTTAGAAGATTTGTTGATTGATTTTGATAAAATGTAGAAATTACTCGATACTTAGGTCCCATAAAATTCCATTTTACTTGTATTTCAAAATAATGAAAAGAAAGTTAACAAAATTAAAAGAGTTTTTTTTAATCTGCATATTTGCATATGATTAATATTTGAATCACAAAGTTTCTTGAAAAAAATCTTAAATTCCGTGCTAATTATATACGCGCTGTATTATCATGCATCTAGTGACAAAATCTAGAATAATGTTTTAATATGATAATTTTTTAATCTATTTTTAAAAGTTGAATAATTTTACAAAAAAACAAAATATTTCGGTACCTTACTCCTTCTGCTGATGATCAGTAATCACAAGTACAGTATGTTTAACTCAAACGAGAAACACACGTACAGTTAATCATACTGATTATCGAAATTGTAAACGGCTCATTGCGGAATTGCGGACACGTTTGGTATATAGCCATTGACGCTATGATAAAATGAAACATATATGCACAATGGATTTCCTCACTGCTTCCCCCTCCCCCACCCATCCCCCTCCCTCTCTCTTTGTAAGTCAAATTAAATGTTACAAAGAGGCTGTGCTAAGTATACACACATAGCGACATACAGGACTCATCGCATACTGTGACTATATTCCCAATGGGACCATCACTGATAAATACTGCAAGCTTGTCTTTCAATACGGACTAGATTAAAGGACACAGCTGTATTGGTTGGCATCTTAATTAGTCAACTGATCATCGAAAAACCATAAAAGAACAACGATGAAGTCGATGTAATTATCAATAGATGATTCACCTTAGTAATGTATGTTTTGCTAAGAGAACATGATTTTCTTTCACCATTGTTTTTATTTATTTTCAAAAAGAAGTTTTCCTTTACATTCGATATTTTAATTCTGATTTTTTTCTAACCATTTCGTCAACAATTTCCCCACATCGCACCGAGCATTATGTCTTAGACGATCAATGTAACCAAGGCAACCTTTTATGATTTCGCCAACTCCTATTCAATAAGCAAATTATATTTAATAAGCGACTGATTATAATGATCATGATTGGATCCTCAAAATGTCGCTTTTGATGACACTTTTTCCAAAGTCATGGCATTAATCATATGCAAACTGCTAACTAAAAAAAAACTTTATCAACTTCGATGTTTAGTTGATTATGTGAAACAAAATTTCGGTCGTCAAGGTAACGAACTACATTATTATGGGGCTTAAGTACCGAATCTGTCATCGAAAAAAAAATTAACCAACAAGTTAAGCTGCGTTAAATATTTCCTAATTGGTTACGGATCTTTGTGCTCAGATTTACTATGTAACATGTGAGCCTAAGTTGACAGCCTACCGTATAATGATATTCTACGACAACTGCAATCATTATAGTTGAAAACTTACTTTTCTTGTCTTGCTTATATATTTTATTGCTTTCGTGGCTGTTCTGAAAATCAACAATTCAACACTATAGACAATAATCCACATTTCCATACGCCAGTGAAACCTTTATATTAAAAGATCGTTGGTCATGGCAGCCAATTTTAGGACCTAACAATTCCTAGAAGTTTTCAAAAAGTACTTTCCTAGGCTGCCTTGATTCTCCAAATTATTATCAGCCGATGGAGGAGTATTAAAATAGACAATTAAAGGTCTCGGTGTGGATAACTACGTTCATTGTTTGTTTGTTTCAGTAAACTAATTAACTTTGAGCAAGCATGGGTGACCACTTTCTAGCATTTGGGGGGGGGGGGGGGGTTGTGACCTATAATTCGTGTCATGATTAAATCTCATGTCGTTTGAGATAGCGGAAATTGTTGATAAAGACAATAAAATACTCTATTGCTTCTTGTAGTGAACATTGATATGGCAATATGCTGCAACAGTAGCAGCTCCCTAATAACACCTCCCTGCAGTTTACACGAAACCGGCCGGGACTCATGCTCTCTTGCAGTCGGCCAAAAAAAAACTATTTCTAGACAAGGTGAGGATTCACCTGGTATAAGTAGGAAAATGGACCGCAATAAAAACAATAAATTACAAGGTGTTTGTCTATACGTCTAGGTCATTCACTGGACAGCGGAAATAACCCATAAATCTCTGACCAAACTAGAAGGAGATACAGTCTAGGTATTATAGAACTCTTGTATGCAAGCTCATACGTCTCAGTCATTCGGTTAGACATTATTATTATAGCCCTCGTATTGTATGCTTTCGGCCTTCCTTCCTATTGTTAAATATTCTAGACTTAATTGAGATAGTTAAATATCTGCAATACACTGTCCTGCAGGATTGACTAACCTAGTCTTATTTTATTTAAAAGAAAACGGAAATTATTAATAAAAAATAAAAAAGAAGCAAATATGAAAACCGCTATTTATCTTTGGGACATGATATCAAGAGTCAATGCATACAGCTAACACTTTCATGGACTTGTGTGGAATCAATATCAATAATCGTTAATTATAACATTGGTGTTTCTTGAAAGATCTAGACAGGCGGTAGGTGGGGGGTTGCTGGGGGGAGGGGTCGTCAGATTGATCAATCACTGCTACTCCCTATAGATCAATTATAACTTAATCTTAAAATTGGAAAAGTACATTATTAAGTAATGATTTGTGACGTCATACATGGCAAACAAGTCAAACTTGCATTTTCGTATTTTTATTTCACAGATGTTATATATTATGCCATCCCCCCACCCCCCCACCCCACCCGACCTTCCCGTAATCAACCGAATACACACGCGCAATTTGCTTCATCAAATGTTGTTTTAAACTAACTGCCAAGTGTCGATAAAGAGTACACCTGCACCAGAATGTTGAAACAAAAAAGCAGTTTCTAAATAATCCGCACATTTAATAACGATTATTTTTACAGGCACAGTGGACTATATGATTAGTATCTTCAGTACATGAAATTGAGGCATTATAAGACTAGCACAAACTGTTGCGGATGTTGGTTTCGAAGGCTATGAAAAGCACGATGTCCAGACTCGTGGACTTACAGTGAGAGTATAGCTATTGCAACAACAAATAATATGTTATATTGTTCTTTCTTCTTTCATTCTTTACGCTTTCTTTTCTTTTCCCTTGTTTATTTGTCTTCACGTTTCGCTTTTCTTTTTAGTTTACACAAAAGTACACTCACAAAAAAAAAGCGGACACCACATAGAGAACAAGAGAAGTTGAGATCCACACAAAAAAAACTCTGTCACACATGTGAGAAGATATAAGGTACGTATAGATTCTGATAAGAAGCTAGATTCTGATCAAAAAAAAGATATGAACATTTAACTGAAAATACCGACAAGAATCCTTCACATTGTTTAGACAGGAAACACCTCTTTCACACCTTTGTCGATTTCACACAAACTTGAGCAGGACCCACACACTGACAACCTTAACATATAGACCACTATAACGCACCCGTGCAAGAATAAAATCTACACCTGCGAGGTAATTCTTATCAACGGGAAACTTGTTCAACACTGCGTAAACCTGTCAGACTTGACAATTTCCACGCGTTGAAATATGTTGTTGACCAATTTGCACTGTTTACAACTTTTTAACTTATTTTTGACTTTTTGATATTTCGTTGGTTCCCACGCCCTAAGGTACAACTAATTGGATTAATGGGGTCTCTAATTAGCTTGCCTGGGTACACCGCGGTCTCTCCAACCAATAAACCCATATTCGAGGTAAGGTTCCACCTACTGCGAACAGTTGTAATAAGGTCACCATTACCGCTCAGGAGAACCGGTACCCCAAGACACTCCCCGCCACGAGATTGGAGACGTAATGTCTTGAAACGGTTAAAACAATAAAGAAATTTCCGGATTTATTAAATTAAGAAATGTTTCGACCGGACTAACCAATAGGTATACAGTTGCCAAGATGGCCAGACTATATGATAAGTTACAATGGCGATCCGGAAGCAAAACAGGAACAAGAAAAAAAAACAGAAAAGAAAAGAAATGGACAAAATTGAAAAAATGAAAAAATGAAAAAAATGGGGAAATTGAACGACGAAGGTAGACAGGAAAAAACAATCGCACTAAACATGTGATTGTTATCGGAAATAAATTTCCTATCAATTTTGTTATTGAAAGAAATTAAAAAGGTGTGTACGTCAATTTTTATTTTTTTGTTTTGTTTTTTCTATAGTTCAACATTATATGTGTTATGGTCGTTCTGACTGTCACATTTGTTTATGAACCCTTAAAAGATTACTTTAGGCACAAAATCAATGTTGATATGTTGTAGAACATTACAAAAAAAAAACAACTATAGGCTATCAGCCCATGTAGGTTGTCACCAGATTAAACACGGAGAACACAGTATAACTATACTGTAAATCTTAAAAGTTTTGTACCACAGTAAAATCTGGATCGTACTGATCGTGCTGATCAGTCGGTAGAATGTGCTATTAGGATTACAGTAAGAACTGGGGATATGTTTAATCCCAACTAATCCAGTTTGATGCATTTGTTGGGATTGCTGAGGGGAATAAAGAAGAAAGTGTCTCCTTTTAACTTGAAAAGTAAAAAGTAATTTATTTGGGCTATATGGTTCCAGATCATTCGCAAGCCAAAAAAAAATTATAAGGTGAAAAAATAGAAGTCAAAGTTTCACTGCAGGCTTTTTCCTACAGACGCCCTCTGATGGAGAAAGCACGTATATAATGGACCGGAAACATGGAGCTAATGTTATTAATCTTCTCCTTGTAGGCCTAATGAAATTAAATTCGATCTATAAATTTCCATTCTAGCGGACTAAACTGTGTAGGAATTGGTTACTTCGTCTCCGACATAAATCCATAATTTCCTATTCAAATTAACTGTAATATTATTACATATTGGAAAAGACTAAACGGCGCCTCGGGCTACTTCGTTTCTGAGTAAACTATTATGTGCTTCTAATCAGGGCACGTTTACGGTAACGCTTTTCGGTAGCGTGGGAATTGTGAGTGACAAAGTCAGGGAGGTTTCATGGCAGGCCATTTGTGTCAAAAATCCAGTTAGACGTTTGGTAGGGTAAAACGGAATTCGATGAAAGCTTTAGCATGTTACTGGAACACTAGCATATCTCCTTTTTGTTGACTCGATTTAAACTTGAATTGAGCAATATTTTAGATCAATCAATATCTAAGTAGACATTTTAATCACCATGTTAGTGCTTCTTTGTTTTGTAGGCTGTCAGAAAAGGAAAAAAATCATATCGCGGTGTTTTAAAATTCATCATCATGTCATTCAACTTTCTTGAGAATTTGTTGATTTTCTAGCATATTTGAGGGCAATAAAGAAATGATGAAAAAATGAGCGATTCCAGAATATAATACTAGATGTGTATTGTTGAAGGGAATAATAAACCAACCATAATTATTCAAAAGGACACAACATCCAGGCATTTCTCTTTATCGTAATCTGTTCCAATAATTATTAATGCGAACATTATAAAAAAGATCGGTGCCGTTTGATTAAGTTACTTTGAGGTCCTGCTCGACGCATATACAAAAGTCGGGAATTAATGACTAGTCCTAAACTGCTGTTCTAATTCAGGATTGACTATAGAATGGTTCAGCCGATATCGCATTGTAGTTAAACAACTTTCTTGCGAAGGCAGAGGCGGTGTGAGGGCGCTCAAGTTAGTGAGGGAGCACAGACTTCGAGGGGCAGTTGAACATGCGACTTTGAATTTATGAACCAAAGCACAAATTCAACTCAGAACGTTCCATTCTATACCACAAATTGCGAAATTCCTTAATAACAAATGAGCCCTTTTTTGTTGCCACTTCTCAAAGAAGAGGGCACTTTGAAGTTACAGAAATTGAAAAAAGCCACACTTTTCATTCGCAAACAGGGAACTTTTAAATTTATGAGACGGGGCACTTAAAACTTTTCACAAAACTGGAGGGCAAGTGTCTCCTATACTCCCCTCCCCTCCCCACCCACTCGCCTCTTCATGTTCCGCCGCCCCTATGGTGAAGGGTTATAATATTCGCCAACAAAATTCTCTTTAACTCTAAGGCAGATATATGGCGGTCTTGCACTTTTTTGTTTGTTATCCAGGACAGACTTGCAGCATGAGTACGAGTACAAGTAGAATGATATTTGGTAAAAGTACGAGTGTGATTACAATGTTATTAATGCGGGTACCAAAGACGAAGTAACTATGTAGTATCATTTTCACTAGAAGGCCAATCTATCAAAAGTAGAGGGAAGCTACCTACCAAGTACAAGTTTGCCAGGGAATATGGTACATAATCTGAGAATCCATTAACCTATAAATGAAAGTTCATAACTTTCTTTCTTTCTACCTTTGTTTTAATTCAAGGAAACGACACAATTATTTCGACAGTCTCTCCATTATCAGATAACCCCCCCCCCCCCCAAAAAAAGAGTGAAACTAAACTTGATTGAACTCAGCGACACGCATGCATAACTATTCCTTCCGTTTCAAACCATGTATGCAGCAATAATAATATAATAATACTTGCTACATGCTTGGCAATCTATATCGCGACGTCTGCTGATTTGCGGTCGCTATTTACAAATCGCATTTTCCTACGGTTCATTTATTGCCAGTGTCGAAAATTGTAACCCACAATCTTATACAAAGAAGGTTAAAGGTATAGGTTTCTTCTTTCCGTTGTTTTTGTTTTTAATTTTTTTTAATTTTTCGATGTAATCTGATATGATATTATTTGTAAATTAGCAAGGTGGTCCATTACCTTGACAACTTACGTTTCACGTAAAAGGATTTTTTTTTAAACCAGTGTAAATAATTTTTAAATATTGCAAATTACTGTTTACATGCGAGCACCGCCAGCATAAACCTAATTTGCTTCTAATTGAGTGAGAAAACACTTTTCTTTATCACATATTTTTTTCTGACACCCCTTCAAATTTTCCTGGGTCCTTCATTGACCCAGGTCTCCACTCCACCTCACCCGCCCCCCCCCCCCCCATGGATGAGCGCCCTTGTTATACCCAGGTAACCAAATTTATATTATTAGTATATGTGCTGTCGTAAAACAGTAAAAAATATAGCAAGAGCCATTCAAGAATTTGTGTGCAGTAACCCTCCATGTTAGGGAATTAACGCCAAGAGGACAATAAACAATGATAATTAATAAAAAGGTATACGATAATGTTATCTCGATATAATGATGTTACATGTAACGCACATTGTTATCGTGTATATTAACATTATCATTGTGTACATTTATATTATCATTGTACACTTTCATATTATTATTTATTTAATATTATCATCGTATTCTTCTATATCATCATCTTAAATTATTATATTATTGCTATCACTTGGGGTCCTTTTTTGGCGTTCAATATATACGCTATACAATATACTTTTTAAGACAAGTCACCCAGGAAAGAACCTGCGCACGAAAACCAAACAACCGAACGACTGATCCGCTCTCAACCCCAGTCCCCTTGCATCAGGACTGTGACTGTGTGATCATCGTCGGGTGTGTATCACCATTCCCTTCGAAAGGGAACAGATACTACACCTGATCTTAGCCAAAAGGCCGATACAACATATAACATTTCGTAGATTGTCAAAAGTTACGCAAAATCACGCGGCAGCAGATAGGAACTATCAGTCTAGCACTTAACCGGAATAAAGTACTGAAGTATTGAAAAGATCTCATTCGCTGTGAAATTACGGTACGCTGGTGATAATTAAGACGATGTCAATTAAACGAAAGATGTCCGCATTCAACACTTGTTGGCGGATGTAATGAGTGTCTGACGTGTGTGTGTTGATACAAAGCTGTTCAATGAAATTTACTAACGTGAATTCGATTGATTAGTATACACAGATCCATTTATGTCTTGTAAATATATTGGGAACTTCCCTAAAAAAAATGAAACTGTTAACTTGAGTTCATCTATGTAAGTTGTTTCGGAATTTGCTAAAAATGGCTAGATTTTTCTGAACTCCTTTCTTGGAAATTTCTAACCATATTATTTAATACCGAGAAGTAATTTTTAATTTATTTCCAGTAATAATATTAATATATACCAAGTCAAATGTTCTCCAGAAATTTCTACGTAGTAAATGAAGATTTCTGTAACCGTGATGTTTTACGTAGTCTATATACGTTTACACCACTATACGTGCAACAACAGAAGCGTAGGAGGGTATTTCTGATGGGTAATGCGGGAGGGGGGCGACACTGTTATTTGTTTGGGGTACCGCAACTAACAAACGGGCAGAGCCCTTCTGCTGCACTGTTAGATATGTCTTGTCCTCACGTTACGATTTCCAACAACAACAATATATAACTCAGACTAGTTTTGGAATGTATCTTCTTATTGTTTTAGTAAATTATTGAGGGGGTGGGGAAGAATGACTCCATTATTCCCGAGCTCTTACGTCCCTGAATTGATACATGGTATACAATTGTCAAGGTATCCCAGAATGCCCACCCGTCCTCTCTTACTTGCCACTGTTCTGTAAGATATCGCTTCCTGTGTGGTCGGCCTCCCCTCCCCCACTCCCCACCCCCTCCCACACACATACACTCAAACGCACATGAGCCATTTGAGTTACCCACCGGCGCGGACGCGCAAACATCGCAACTCCCGACCAGGGCTTAACTACCATATATACATTTGGACAGTCTTGTTATTGTATTAGGCCTTCATCAGTATAGACTGAGGTGTACTTAAACAGTCAAGTATCTCAACCCGACGAGAACAATAGTACCGTCACCTCGTCAAAAAGCCACAAATTTCACTGTGATCCCTGTAACGAGGGAGATGTGAGGATTTTAAAATGTAATATAAGCGTGAAATTGGAATTCTTTAGCTTGGACGTGATCGTGAATTGAGCGCTTAGCCCTTGATGTTATCAAATAAAAAGGAGCTTAATGGGCTTGATAAATCCTTCCGAATACCACGTAAAAGCAGAGCTACAGTATATAGTCCCACTAGATCGTATCTGGTTTCATTAGGAGGCGGTATCGGTTACTCTATCCTGTAATCAAATAACGATTAATTTTAAACTCTAACTTTTACAAGTTTTTTTTTTTAAAGTTCAAAGTCTCTTTTCCCATTTTTTACAACCTCTCATGTATTTATTTGCATTTGCAAGGATTGTTGTTTTTCTTTTTCTTCTTCTGTTCTGTTCTGTTTTTCTGGCCTACTCTATCCTGATGTGAGGTCGAACAACTGTATCATATCATATTGACGGAGTTTTAGGATCAAAGGATCCCGAATTACAAGATTATTGAAGGATATTATATCCCATCAACTTAAGTCCAAATATACGCTAGGAATTTGCTCTGGAAATAAGTGACTTTAAGTTTATGGAACTTTCCCAAAATAACAAGTTTTGAAATATCGCAGCGCAAAAACAAAAACATCAAATACAATGATATTATGCCAAGATGATACATTGTACTTGAGAGACAAAAGCCAGGCAACAATCGTTTCAGGAACTGCTCTTTCTATTATCTTTGACATGCCCTCACCCTCACCATTACCACCCCCTTCCGCCCTTCCGGTCATATGTGGTAGTCTACACATGATCTCCACTGAAAAAAAAGGTGAGAGCTATTGTGACGCAATGTCCTAAACTCGATGAACGATACGCGTGGATACACTGTGCCGTATAATATCTTACAGGACTACCATATATAGTTTGCTCCTGGTAAATACGTCTCAGCTTAAGAAAAGAAAAAAATGGAATATTTCATGTTCTAATAGGTTGAATAAAGTTCGTTGGATTAAAAAGTCAAGTTTCATATCAACCATCGCAGTAATGTCACATATGAAAAGTTACCAAAAAAAGTGCATTAATATTGATTTAAAGGCCTTTGTTTTTCGTCTTCTTCTTCTTCTTCTTCTTCTTATTTTTTGCACGTACATCATGTAGATTATACACGAGCGTAAAGATGTCACGTGATATATGGCTAGTTATCACCTGAAGAAGGGTAGCGCTCCAGAAAACAATTAAGTCTTATAACTCCCATGGAAGCAGAAATATTGCTGTGCGTCACTCTAGGGATAACTGCTGTATGTGATGCGCGAAATAAGTAGCCTGGGTGTACCAGAATAGCAAGAAATGCGTATCTCGTACGTTGAACATGTGTTTAAAGTAATATATCTTCATGGTTATGTAAATTAATATGAACATCAACTTATGGATTGGTGACAGGTTGATATTTCAGTATGTCAGATCGTGGCAAACACGAGTTCATTCTTGATTCAAGAATTTCAAAGTCTCTTGATGGCCTTAAAGGTAACATCATAAACCCAAACAGCTAAACTGTCTTCAATTTTAATGTTTATGATCTAAAAGAAAAAACATTGGCTATGTTTTGGAGCTAACAAAAATGTAAAAATTATTTCAGCAGGATGTCATTTTAATACTTTGTGATGTCATTGCATGTGCGCCAGTAGGAAAAGAACTATTTTAGTCTCTCTTTGCTGATGTTTTTCAGTATAGGCTAATCTTTGTTTGCTGTGGCAGTAACACTGCTGTTACATCAAAATTAGTTGAACTTAAAGAATCAAAGTTAAGGAAATAAATTTAATAATTCAAGTAATGTAGTGGTTAATTTTGTGATGACATGTTTAGACTTGCTCAAGTAGTTTGCCTTGTACTAGTGTTACGGAACATCAAAACATTAACAGTCTCATTTCACTAAAACAGATTTGCTTATCCACAGATGACGGATGTCTTCATGCATCTCCATGACAGTGGTGCAGGGGCGGCGGAAGAGGGCTCAATCTGGAGGCGTATTAGGGCGCAGTGTATGCATATATAGATATACACACATATCAGGGTTCTGACTAAACTAACTTTAAATCTAAACGCAAGGTAGCAGGAACTTCAAACGTACAGGTCAGTCTATAAATAGGATTCCCAGAAAGATGCAATTTATATTTTTTTCAATTAAATTAAATTGAGACTACCCATCGGGGACTGGTTAGCGATACCTCTGTTAAAATGGGGATTGCAACCAGAACATTTATAAAGACAATACTTCTTCCAACGCAAATGTATACTTAAGTATAGTGTTTATTGAGATAACTGGCAAACATTGACAAGATGAAGGAAACTTGCCTCGTTGTGAGTGCCTATCCATACACAATGAAAGCTATTGAGGAATAAGAGGGAAGATTCTAGAATTCATACTTCTTGGGTTGTTGTTTGAAGATGGATCCTCTCTTGGACTATAAAAAAGAAAATTACCCTAACCCTATTCTTTCCAAATCATAGTGGCTTTAACATCTGTCTTGTCGGTGTTGTTTTTGTTTTCTCGTTATTTACAGAGGGGAGTGAGGGGAGGGAGGGAGGGAAGGGAGTGGAGTGGTATCATGCAAAAGTTCCCAGAACTTACTACTGACAGTTTTCATGTTCCATATACACAATCTTTCCTTTAGTCCATGAGGAGATATTTAATTGTCTAATTAAGCGCTCCTCTTTGTCTTTAGATTAATAAAATGAAATGTAATGGTCGGTACTTGAGGAAGGTACTATTAACAAGTTTTAGATTTTTTTTTTTTTTTTTGGGGGGGGGATGAATTATACTACATGTTACAAATTAATATGCGAAAATAAATACATGAGAACTTTAACTATATATATCATTAATAGTCAGCAGGCCTGTGTGTATTATATGGATGAAACTCTGAATAAGGTGGGAAACACTATCAATAAAGTTAAATTATTTTGCCTTAAATGAAAAGGATTTTTACTGTTAAGTTTTGAGGGAAAGATTGTTAACCGCTGCATATATCACCTCTGGCATATGATAGTATAAATGTGATTTAATTGACGCATAAACGTTAGAGACAATAATTAAACAATAATTTTGGCAACAAAAAAAAGTTTTTACCACGTAGGCCATTACGAACTCGGTGATGACCACAAACACTAATGTCTAACTTAAAAAGTTATACTAGTAAATAATCATTAATTACATCTAATCGCTGTATCTCGCGATTAATGATCCTTTCAAATAAGAATTTAATTTATCTTTGCTCATATTTGCTATATTTCACGTCAAAAATTGATCACAAATTTTGACGCGCTATAATTCTTATTGATAATCCTTTTGTGTAATTTCTCCATATACTCGTTGGTTCGACATTACTTTATTTCCATATTTCGCTTTTTTTTAATCTCTTATATCAAACTGTTCTTTCAAAGCAAATTCAGTGTAAGTAACCTATAAATAAGAACAATTGCTTTGTTTACCACAATTCTTTCTATAAAACAAAGTATGTAAGGAATTTGTGAGGAGTAAAAACTTTAAATAGTTCAAAAAAAGGAAATTGAAAAGGTTTATGTTATTTCCCAATAGACTGCTATTTTTAAAATGACTATTAAATATGTTATTATAATTTATACATTCTCATAGACATTTTCCCCATTAAATACCAACTATTCAAAATGTTGGGTAAACAATGCTACCACGTAGGTAACAAAACATGACACGATTGAATAAAATGATAGACCTAACCCGAGTTGGATAAAGGTTTTCATCCGGGTGGCAATATCTCTCCAACAGGTTTAAGAGAGTATAAATGACAATGGCTCCCTTTTTGTCTGTGTACCACCCATGTCTTGATTGGTTCACTGAAAGCATGGCAGTATCGCAATGGAAATCCACATATTACAGCTCTATATGATTATTCTTACAGTTTCGAGACATTTAAGACCACTTAAAATTGATGCATGCTAGAAATTTGCTTAAATAGGAAAAGCATATGATTATGTCTATATTCGCTACTGAAGACTTTTAACTTTTTAGACAGTTTTTTATTCTTCTTTCAGACAAGTTATAAATGCACTGTGGTGAGTCCAATCAGACCTTAAACATGTACCAATGGCTTAGCATTGTTCTGAGAGTTATATTCCATCAGAAAAAAATAAATAGCTTAACATTTGATTACTGGTGACCATATTTAATCTTTCTAGCATATTTGCTGAAAATATGCCGTTGACCTTACAATGAAGGAAATCAATGTTATGAAGCACCTCAGACGTAGTTCCTCAGTGCCACGAAGACCTAACCGTTTTAAATTACCAGACAGAGCATGTACATTGTATATGATATCTCTATAATATACGTTACATCCTTCCACGTTCTAAATTGTGCGTAGCTTTAATTTATATTTTAACAAACCGGTATTTAACATATTCTTTCTTGTTAATATTACCTCTTTTTTTTAACTTACCTTCATAAATATGTTTCTACTCAAAAATATCCTGGAAGAATGATATTAGTTCACAAAATCTCTCGTTATATAATTTTGGTACCAATACACTAATACTTTTTAATGTGTAAGATTATGCGTGCAAATCGACTTTGGAAAGTGTCAAATAAATTCGGCGATTTTGGATATTTCATTGGCCTATATTTATCAGCACACTCTAACACACAATTCTAAAGCGTGTGAGCCTTGTGATTGCGCAAATTTATAGAACAAATAAATTGTAACAAATAAAGAAACGCAGACAAAGTTTCGGGACAGAAAAAAATGAAGGGTGGGGTTGGTGGGGGGAAGGTGGGGGGGGGGGCTTAGAAAATGACTAAACTTTGTGCTATATCATGTGAATGTTCTCAGATTTTATATACTGTGGTTATGTATATAGTAAAATTTATACTTACATGGAGGGTACGTGGAGTTCGGCTCGTTAACTGTTGTTGTTGTTGTTGTTCTCATGTCCCAGTTACTGACGTCATTATTGTAAGGGTGTCGGTCGATTTCCATCCCCCTTTCAACCTCAGAAGGCGACTGAAGATCCACAGTTACAGCCAGAGCAAAATTCATCTGGAAAAAAAGGCAAAATGCAAAAAAACATTAGGCGATTAAAATCAAACAAATGTGTTTGGCGTTATTAAATTCAAAAAGAAAGAATATTAATTTACGTTATTTTTTTTTATTTTGATCTGTGGCCATACTTATATAGTTATAAGTCGTTCCATTTTCAGACGTTGATAAATGACAATAAATCAAAGAATCTTCTTTTAATTTTTTTGTGAAATAAATATTGAATATTATAACCAATGCGATGAACTGAAAACAGTTAACAGAAGGGAAATAAAGGGTTTAGCGATTACAATCTGAATTTGAATTAAATAGAGAACATTAATGTCCAACAATATTGCGAAGATAAGGTGTTGAACATAATTATGTAAAGAGCACAATTCACAAGGGAGAGATATTTCGGAAAGATATATAGAAGAAGAATAAAAAACGTAAATATGTCCTAGAGTATTACTGTCTCTATATATATATACATATCTACCTGAGGATGTTAAACTATTATCCACATTTCTTGCCGACGAGAAAATAATTGTTTAAGAAATCTCCACCAAAATTTTAGACGTCTTTTTACAAAGCTTAGTTCGATTTAAAAAAAAAGGTAAAATCTCCCGCGATAAAACTGTCTGAGTAAAGCAACGGCAAAAAGAACAAAGGTTGGATTATCCCTCAGTAATCCCTGCGTCAACTTTATTTAAATATTAAATGTAGAGAGAGTGAGAGAGAAATAAATCTGCTTCCCTTGGTGAGCTCTACGCTAGTAAATGAAATTTAAAAGACCGCTGATCACGAAGGGGGGAAACTCCAGGTGTGTTTGGCAAACGAGACTGCCTGTCTCTTCAAGAGCGATTGGCCAATACTGTGTCGCGTGTAGGATTTTACCGAGACGGCTGTGGGCAGCTATAGCTTGGGCTGCTACAAAGTTAAATCAATTAAAGGTGTTATATACCGCGAGGGTTCAAAAGTTTGATACAGAACCGAAGGCATCAAGTGTCGATTGAAGCTCCTTAAAATTTTTGGTTACAGTCAGTTTTATGGAGAAGGTGTATCACACTTCAAACTGTAACGGTTTCTGGTTCGGTCTGTCTATTTATAGGAATTCCGAATTCTTCTGAAGCAAGTTAATACATTATTCTTGCATAAGTGGATAAAATATGTACCTTTATTTATAACTAAAGGGATTTACGTGAGTTACGACCAAATTATGACACAACCTATTATAAGCGTGTTATACTTTTACCGCGTATCAAATACCGTATATATACATTTTCCTTCGCTCAATGGCACTGTCATGAACTTTTAGTTACGTTTGCAAGTCCCTGAAGAAGTGTTTCCCATACAATATTTATTTTTTAATTTTCCTTATAGTGCGATTCTGGGAGAGTGACCATGCAGAGTTATGCATATTCGATATTTTCATTTATGACATGTTTTTTTCTTAAACTATTGAATTTTGTTTCATCATATTTTCGAATATTGAAAGCAAAATGAGCTTTCAACTTGAGTAACAAATCGTCGCGTTTTTCTTCAAGTTCAAAATCAAATTTTTGTCAATTTGTTATACGCCGTATATGCGTGCAGTAAACGCTTTTTATTTTGTGTTTTAGATATGTTTATTGCCGCACGATTGCATGTTAATCCCTTGAATGGCATGCAGGGATAGACGAGAATGGCTCAATGGCAAATTTAAGAACAATGGATACTTAATTATACATGTAATAATATGACATTAATATTCATGAATATTCATAATATTTAGAAATACGCTCGTATCACTTTTCAATGATTATTTAGGCTTCTTTGGAATAGGAAAACACGAAAATGGAAAGTTAAAATATTTTAAATGGATTGTATATATTGTATATTGTATAATGTATATTTTAAATGGATGTCTTTAAAGCTATGTACCGTTCCTCTAGGCACGTTACAAGGATTACGAGACCTTTAGAATTTAAAGTTTGACCTAAACTAGAAACTGATAGACCGATTCCGTCATAATTTTGGAAAATTTCATATTGTGTCTGACTAAATAGGCAGAATTACCTTTAAATTGATATAATTTTTTTTTCTTCTTAGAAATGTTCCCTAATATAAAGCCGTCGTGCACACGAATAAATTTAACAACTTGATTATCCAATACTCCACCCCAGTCCCCTTACAGTGAGACTGTAACCATATGGGAATATTCTAACAAAACAGTCGGCCACGAAATTTGTGAAGGCCTTGATCGATACGTATATAAGAACAACAATTATGACAAGCTTATCGATTATCTTGCTAGAGTTGATAAATTAATCAAAACCACGAGAAAATCAAGGTCTGAGATAATGTTTTATTCATTATTATTTCTCTTATTTTTTTATCTACTTATCAGGTAGTATACCGTTAACATTGAAATTTGATATAAATTAAGACCAACAAACATGGTCTTATAGCCACAAACCTTCACTGCGCACACTGTGCTTACCCAGCAAGCTTTCAGTCACGAGAAATTTGTTTCTAATTTTAACAGGGTCGTATTTATTCATTATGCGGTTACCTTTTCCAGTGGATTCCCATGGCTTCGAACTGTCACAGTGGCTGGTAACTGTTACCGTCCGTGACTGGCACTGAACCAACACAAACTTTAATCAAGTAAATTATGAGATTTTTTTCCCCCCTTCTTCTGTAAATGTTATTTTTGGTGTGCAAAAGTGGGCTAACAAAATAATAAACAATTACTTAAAAAAGTTAATCTTTGTATCCATGGGCGATTCGACTTCCTCTTAAATGAAAATGGTTCTAGAGCCCTATGTGACGTGAAATGAAAAGTTGAATTTACAAGCTCGTTTGAAATAGAAAACTGGGAAAGAAAAGAAGCTATTTGAAGAGAATATACAATCGCATCAGATTGGGTTGAAGTTGGTACCTCCACCGTCAATAATAGCCCTGCAGTGATTCTAGTCAAACAATTGAGTAATTCAAATATTGTCTCACGTGCTTCCTCTGACCCTCTACATCCCCCTGCACCCCCCCCCCCTCACCTTGGATATTCCCATGCCCATCATCTGAGGACGGCGCACTTCCTGTTATCCACCATCCTCATCTTTTATTTCCAATGTGAGCTTCTAAATGAAAGAAAGATAAATTTTAATGAAAGACATGAAATGAAAATATTCCCACGGGATTTAATCATGTTCTACAATGGTTTTCTGTTCCCCGCGGAGAAGCGGTTTGGGATTCACCTTAAAACAATAGATTCGCCCTGGTACCACTATATACATCATCATGTGCCAACCAAATGTTCGCATAATAAAACAGGCCGGTCAAACTACCACTCGTTAATAACCGAGACTGATGTCAATTTCTTTAACCAGGTTAATTAGCAAAATAATATATGTATTTGTAGGCTGATGTGTATCCTCAGCCTGTCCCTCGTCCATTTTTAAGAAGCTCCACTGATTTTAGAGAGACATATCTTCTTTTCTATGTATATGTGTGTGTGTCTGTTCGTATGTCTGTTTGTGAGTCATTTTGGTGAAGGTTTATAATCACACATTAGACAACATGTGTGTAGTGTACGAAAGCTTTACCACAAGAGATTGAAGGCTTATTAAACAACAAGGCTTGCTGGAGATGAAACCGTACTTACAAATCGAGAGGTTCATATCGGATACTACCTCGAGCACACATACGTGTATATACCCTCAGGCATACCTGTTGTGTTATGCAGGGATGTCATAAACGTCACTTATGAAGTTTATCATTAGGCAAATTACCTTCCTTCCCAAACCAAATTGACTTTTCCGAATCTAATATCAGTCGTTTGATGCCCTTTCGACACCAATTATCATAGGTCAATAAATCTAGTTGATCATTATTCTCAGCAATACACGGCGTAAACTCTTCTTTTATGAATCATAATTTCGTTTCTATAGTCATCATGCATGGTTATCGTCTGAAATGATCCAATTGGTTCGTCGCAGCGTACTGCTGTGTCACGTGTCAATATTAGTTGCGTAATGTACAACAATATTTATATAAGTTATAAAGAGTTTGGTTGGGTTTGTATCTCCTGTAAAAGAGAAAATATTTAATGAAATCAGGACTAAACATATTAGACTTCTTCCATGCCCATGAATTAGAGAGATATTCCTATGGTAGACTATGAAAGAGAAGCTTTTATGTTACTTCCACACTGTTCTATAGTTGAAAACCTCATCTCAATATCCTCGTTCCTATAGATATGTGGTTATTTGAATGTAAACTATTCTATCATCAAAATAGGCTATACATTTCCACACTCCAGAAAGTGGATCATGCATAGTGGGTGGTCTTCGATGCCATCATGACTGATGTCTTTGAAATCTGATACATTTGGAATATTTTGCTTATTTGTCAATGTTCTCAACATTTATTACTTCATCACTATATATGCAACTCGTGCTTGAAAGAATAATGTGCCTGCAGTGGATAAAGAAAATTGTAGATTTCGAAGAAAAACAAATAATATCTTTTAAACATTTGCCATAGGCCTATTCCTTTTACAAAGACGATTTTTACATAGAAGATATGGCTGAAATTATAGAAATACCGTACAACCTATGCACGAAAACACTGTTTTTCACTTTTCCAAAATTGGGCCGAATTTTTTACCTATGTCAAAACATCATTTAAATTGAAATGAAAGCAGATCATTTATGTATGTAAAATTTGTCTTATTTAAAGAAAAAGAAAAAATTCACGGTTGAAAAACTGCGTAAAGTATTGATGCTTATATGCAGTGAAGTATATGTTTGTGTTTGTTGCAACTAATTTGTGGCATGTTTCCTTAGGTACCGAGATAAGTATAGTGTTCAAAATTTAGTATACTGTTTATCCAAGTAAGGTTACTTCTAACAGATTCATCACCTTATAAAACGTTCATCGACCAACTAATATTAATCATCAAAAAAGCAAATCGGAAATTTTGCAATAATTTTTCCATTCATTATTTTTTTCTCACATGGATTGAGGTAATAGTATTGGAAACAACATGTAGATCGTGTGTATACAAAAACAAGTATAATGAATTTGTAGGTATATTTTGTGTGTTTTTGTTGAATTCTTGTCCGAGTAAACTTTTTTGCGATGGTCGTGGTAAACCAAAAGTGATCTCTATTCACCTGTTTGGTGATTGACTTATCTTTCATGTTATACCGCGTTGCTCCCACGGTAGACACATCACCCCTTCAACTGGAGAAGAGGGCTGCTTCAGATTTAGGCCTAGGTCACGATTTAGCCTTTTTTTGCTGGACTTTTCGACCTCGTTCGTGACACTTCAAAAACCAAAGCAATTTTGTTTTCATTTTCACCCTGAAGAAATCTATCTAAAGCGTTAAAAATGGACGGTTGTGGACAGCCCAGGTAACGGTAGACGCATTGCTCCTGGCGCAGCGCACAAACGGGAGTATTCAAAACTATTGAGGAAAAATAGGACCGGTGACAGCTAAGAACAAATAGTGACCTAATTTTTTTTTATGTTATGTGTTTTTTTCCTTTTGCATCTTGTCTGTGCAGCCTACTTAGGACGCTCTAAATTTTTGCGTACATTAACCAGCATGACGATATAGCCTATATATAGGAGCCCAAAGGTTCGTTGTTGAGAGCAATGCATACCGCTACAAGGGAAATAAATTCTACTCTTACGTTGTAGAACCACTGAGC
>KN892548.1:34412-45557 GCA_000934455.1 Apostichopus parvimensis
TGCTGACTTATTTTATTTGAAGAGTCACAGTACAGCAGTAAGTTTACCAGTTACGTGTTTTTCAATTTGGCCTTGCTATATGGGTTAAACTTTAAAGGCGTGAGTAACGTGACTTAAAGGTAGATGTTAATAAAGTCATAAATCACAGTCAATGTAAAAACCTTGGAAATGTTTGCCTGGTTGACGGGCCCCGGTTGTAATAACCTTCGTCGTCTTCTGGGACCTACTTTTCTGGACTCCTTTGGGAGGGTGGGTTCCAGCGCCACGCAGTCTGCGAATTATTCGTCACCTGCGTGTTCCCATGGGAACCTATATCTTGCCTGGTTGTTGACCTCGCGTACCTGCGGCGGTTTATGTAGACTAATTCCCTCTAGGCTAGTTTACCTGCAAGCGAATTAGTATTGAACCCAGCAGAAACAAAGCTTTGCCTTGTTGATAACGTTATGTGACTCCACTCAACAGGCGGATCGTAAAACAGAAATTATTTGGTTCAATCATATATATTATGGAATTGGTGGATAATTGAGTGATTACATGTCAATTTACTGAAATTAGATTGCAAGATTTAAATACTATACCTTATATTATGTTGACGTTAGTGGAGGTGGTTATATAGAGGGTGTTCATACTAACTACATGATTCATCTTTGCATATTGCCCATTTGTAAACACCTCAATGGCAATTCATAACATAGCGTATGTTATAACTTTCCGTCGAAATTCGAATTTCGGGATGACAAATATATCTCATACATTGACCTACATTTTGCGTCCTCTTCATGCCAGTAATTATCGCACCACAAAGACTATGACATTATATTTCCTCTTTGATACAGTGAATGCTGAAAGCGTTAGTTACATATGCTGATAATGCCATGCCACCCACATCCTCAACACATAGCGTACACCTTTCTGTGGCGGAATCGGAAGATCTGCAGATTACAAAGTACTACACCGAAATAACAATGCATAAGAAAACATCGTTAAAGAGTAAGGAATGCGCTCGTGATATGTAATGTACCAAACAATCTGTCCACTATAAACTTAATATGATCAAAATATATTTTTTGGGCTAAGTTTTATTACCAAAGGTATTCCAAGAAAACCACCCCCTTTCCGGCAGGGTGCTTTTACACTAGACTGACCCGGATCTGATCTCCTGATGGTACCAGGAGATCACATTACAAGTGATCCCATAACGTGCCTTGATCCGGGCGCATTTACACTTCGTACTCTGATCCTGCCTGTGCATGGCGAGTGCTTAAAGCGGAAGTGGCTTCAAGACGTATTGTGAAGGAGCAGCTCACGAGCATGCGCAGTAAATGTATAACACTTTTCTGACGCTGACCGAACGTAAACACAAACATATATGTAGCTTGTGTTATCGTTATATAGACTGTCGGGTTGCATTGTATGCAATCAAATCAGCACTTCACGTTTACTGTACTTTACTGCAGAAAGAAAGAAAGCTAGGCCTAGCATCTGGACTCCAATATCAAGATGCACGTTCGTAGACTTGGAATGTTGGTATTAATCTTATTCTGCACACGAATGGGATTATACATGCAATAGAGGACGGAAAAAGAAGAAGAAGACTTGGGCTATTTTTGGCGGAAACAAGAGTAAATATAAGTGCCAACCTTTCCACTTTTCCAAAATCCCGTTTATGGAGTAATTCCGAACGTCTTTTTAAGTCATCTAGAATTGCACTCAAGAGGTCACAAAACTTGGAAGCTCTCTTTGCACTTTTCACGGAATTTTATTTCGGTGACATCAATAAATAAGTTTTACAGATCCTGACGGTTGGAATAGACATGTTTCACGTTCAATAAGTATACATAACACAGAAAATTAATATAGGAACACATTGCAAATTAAACTAAGAAGGAATAGATGACAACGACGTCAGGACAGCAAATGAAAATTACCTAAATTCTTTGTTGATTATTTTATATACTGCAGTGCTTTATCATTTCCTATCAAATTAATGCAATGGATATCATTATCTCCGGTTGAACAAACAGGTACATACAGTCTCAGTTACCTAACATATTCTTCTAACTTTATTTTCAACAAAACCCTGCTTCTCTTTTCCTTTTCCTTGTTACGGCATGTCGTCAACACTGTGGTACCGATCATCGCTGTTAAAGTAAAGTGAAGTACGCCCTCTCATCAGTAACAGTACTGTTGGATATGATATATATATGGCTCTGAAGTACTGGCTCTTTTCCGCGCGGTTATCTCTTGTTTATTTTGACTTTGATCACCTCCTCTCGCCTCCACCATAGCCCGATTACTATGGCGGAATGTTTGTCATAAAGGTGTGAAAGTATTTGCAAGTACATACCCAACACCACCGGTTCCCTTTGAGAGGGGTGAGATAAAGATAGAGAAACAATAAATTATGAGGCTGATCACCCTAACGTTGAATGAATACTACAAAGATTATAGTTTACGATCCAGAGAAATATATACATAGGACTTGGATCTGTCTCCATGTCAAGATTGCAAAACACTGAATATTACTACTAGGCCTATATGCAAGTATCATGTTTTACTTCTCGCTTGAATGTACGGATATGGAACGTCACGTTAAAATCAAGAATAGACTTGGCTCAAGTCATATTTTCTGCCATCCTTTCGCAGGTTTTGACCCCATAAATAGCCGGCGACTCTTTGTCGCTTTCTCGTAAGAATGACTAACTTTCACGTCCAATACAACAAATGTTTACATCGTTCGTTGCATTCACTGTATCAGTTTATACAGACCATCTAACCAAGCGTTTCTTAACATGGGGTTTCCGCAATCCCTGAGGATACGAAGCATTACTGCCAGGGGGTACGAATCTATAGACACAAACTACAAATTCATGCGCAAAACTCAGCGTACAACCACTGGAAAAGTGGTATATTTGTTTTTTTTTAACTGTTAATTTGTGTGAGGTTAGAAACACTGATCCAACCGAAGATATGGCATTGTGTGGATTTAGGATATTAAACAGTAGGTTTATCTATTTCAATCCCCCCCCCCTTTCTTTTTCCCAACTAGGGGGCAAATATGTGTCCTCTGAAGTTTATTAGTTTCTCTGTGAAAGGATCGAGGTCACTCACTTGGTATACATATTCGATAAAAGAGAAATTTCCTGAGCGTTAAATGAGAATTGATTAATCATAATTGTATATTGTTTGGGCTATAGAGGACACCTACGTGTGAAATTAAATGTCTTCTGGCAAGACACCGATTTCCTTAATTGTTTCGCTAAGAGACGCACACACCAAACAAATAAACGTAATATGACAGGTGCGATGATTGATTTTTTCGGTAAACACTCATAAATATATAACCAAACCTTAAGCATGTCCGGATTAATAATAAAAACTAGAAATAGAAATTTACACGTTCCTCGGGTTATAAAGGGCGTCTTTCAATTATGACTGTAGCAGAGCCGTATATTATGGGAACATACTTCACATACTCCTGGTAAATTCCCCATTGACTTACATGCGAAATAAAAAAAACCAATGTGATATCGAAGTACTTGTACAAGCATTTACTAGATTAAAACTTTCTCACGCGGGTTAGCCGACAAACTTGACTATTCATGGCCCTCTCAATTTTCCGAATCAGGACCATGCAGCATATTCCAGCAGCGACAACACGTCACTAGAATCCATGTCCTCAATACCCAACATATTTTTTACACTGCTCGTTTTATACCTTAAGTGCTGCAAATTGCTGCTCTTAAGTGCTGCCTCATTTTCCTTCATTTTTGTATCAGATTTACAACATCCAACCCTCCCCCTACCTCATCCATACAAAAAAAAAAGTCGCAAAAATACCTTAATAGACACAAGTCTAAGATAGCGATGTTGATGATCCGTGCACATACCGAGGTAGTGATTCCCCTAAAATTTAAGCCTTCTTTACAACAGCCGAGTGCATAAAGCTCTATAATCATATATTACATCAATTCCTTTTCCCTCTTCACCTAAACTTTGACCGACAAGAGGAGTTACATTTCAGAACGTTCAGTCAGGGTGTATTTTACATTATGTGAGAGATTCGAATAAGATCACCCCTCTGGGCCCAGCAGGCGTCAGAAGGAGATCAAGGAGTATTTGGGTAGGTACCCCCCCCCCCCACCTTCGACTCATTTTAAAATCATTAAATATGCCTCATATTGCACCATTGGACTTCTTAGCTTTCAGCTATTCCCGGTTGACGGACGCACAGACCCCTCTATATGTCAGTCGGCTTTCAACATCTGAGGGCGTGCCCCCCCCCCCCCCCCCACCCCTCTTTTCTAAAATCCTATAGATCCACATCTGGCCCTACCATACCAGATCATCCCCTACATAAATCTTTCCGGGAAAACTTCCATATCCCCCAACCCCTTCCCTGTGCATGCTACTGACAGCACCGCCGTTTATGAAGAAGCGAGTTTCAGAGTAGATCATTCAGTTTTTCGGCTCAATTATTATGCCATAGAGCTCTCAAGTATTCCATGATAAAACGCGTAATTGGCGTTCCATATCACGCAATATATCGAGAAGATCGTGCTGTCTGACTTCTGCTTACAAGAATCGTTCACCATGGAGAATGGAGAGGTAAAAATTCACTTGAAATAGAAATTCATGTAGCTTAGTAATATTTTTATAAATTTACCAACGTTTATTTGTCGTTGGTACGAACCAGAGCCCCGCCAACGTTCCTTCTGAGGCTTCCTAGCCTATCATGTCACGCATATTGCTGCTACACAGTATATTGAGGCTTAGGCTGTTTTGTATTATGCTTTGTCATTACGTAGGACTAACACTTTGTTACACTTCACAGTTCCACACTAGCCAAGCTAAAGGCTAGTTAGGCATATGTGGTATGCGTACAAATCTACTATTGTATGTGGCAGCTTAGGCTTACGATAAAGCCTACAACAACTCTATAGTACTTAGTAGGTCTAGGGTTAATTTAGCAAACATAAATATTAAGTACTTCTGAGCTATTGTATAAGTCAGTTTAACGTGTAAATCACATGTTAGTTGTTACCATTTGCATTTAGGCCTACGTATGCAACCACCCTAGGCCTAGTCAAGGTATGCCTTGGTGAAAGGGCTCGGCTTGGACTCCTGTAACTATCTTCACAGTTCTGCGTACATAAATACTGCTAGTCTTTAGCCATTTTATGCCTTCATCATGGATAAAATGATAAGTTTTTAGGCTTCTTGAGTACAGTACTTAGTGAAGTATGTAAAGTTATGCTATGTTAGTATGTATGGGGCCAACTCTCAACATTTTGGTGGCTGCCATGGTAGTACTAGTAGGCTATACTATATCGTATAGTGACCATGCCTTGATCACAACATTAAAATGTGTGGCTAGATCATGTGAAACTTCTTGCAAGGAATTTTTTTTCTCAATAATTGTAAACCCACTTGTAATTACCTGATCTGATTTGATGAAAGGGGCAGCAGATTTAATCAAGTTATCAATCGATGGAACCACCACTGTGCTTTATTGTTAGGCCCTAGATAATTAAAATATTGTCCACATTCTGGTCAAGACCTTGTTGCAATTGACACATTTTTGTCACTCACTGCAGTTAGTTGCATAATTTTGTCTTCTCTAAGTAACCATATCAATACATTTTTTCGTTTACAGAAAATGGAAGTTACTAATGGTACCCAGGAGGGAGATGGCATTAAAGATTATTATGTTACCAAAATAGAAGAATTACAGGTAAGATGGACATGATCTGCATCTCATCTAGTGTATGTATCTTAAATACATACGTCCATCACTTGTAATCCAGTGTTAACTCTCTATACTGTAGAGTATTGATGTATTGCCCAAAGAAGAAATAAGGTTTTCATTCTACCTGTAGAAACACAAGGATGACAGTATCCAATTTATAACATGTTCTGTATTTCGATTACAGAATGATTACAAAAGAAGTGAAAGATTCTAGGTAGATTCAAGTCAAGACATTCAAATTTGTGACCAATTTGTTAATTTTTCACAGAATCTCAATCTTTTTCAGTGAAATTAAAAAGAAGGAAAGAAGGTATATTACTTATTAATCAGTATGGAGTTATACTATATCCAAGCTCTTTCTGTCATTTGTTAACTGTATTGAAGTTAGAGGATCCATGCAGGATCTTCTTCAGATGCAGAATTAAATTAAACAAGGAAACATGTTAAATAGAGATATGACACAGTCGAACTAGACAGTAAAAGGTGCAGTGAGAATAATTGAAACAGGAGCTGAAAGGGCTGCAGGAGAAAAGAATTGCTTTTTTGTATCATATATGGAGTTGGGGTTTCCCTCTCTTTGTCAACTGTAATATCATTGGTGGAGATATTTGAAGAAGCTTTTGAGTATACTTGTCAGCTTACTGTACTATAAATGTAAACTGATGTTCCTTTTTCATGTTGATTTCAGATGGTGGTTACAGAAAGGGAACTCAACTTGCGAAGATTGGAAGCGCAAAGAAATGAACTTAATGCAAAAGGTAATGTTGACTTCAGCCTACCACACTTTGGGTTGACTAAATAATCATGAAATTAATACTAAAGTGATGAAGTATCAAGAAAGGGATAAACCTGTTTTATCTATATATATGACCGCACTGCACCTCTCAAGAGGATACAGTCTTGTAGTAGTGATACTTGGATGGCTTTAGGTACAGCACTGTATACAAACACTGGTGTTGGGGTGAAAAGTACCACTCCTCATCCCAACCCAAACCCCCACTTTCTCACACACACAGTATGTACCTTGTAAAACCTAATTTTGAGTTTGAAGTCTTTTTTTGTTGTTCACAACTTGGGTTTTCCATATGTTAGAATAGCTTCATTATTTTATTATGATTTTTTTTTTTTTGTGTAATTTTTTCTTAGTGAGGATGCTGAGAGAAGAACTACAGCTATTGCAAGAGCAAGGTTCCCATGTTGGTGAAGTGGTGAAAGCAATGGACAAAAAGAAGGTTCTTGTAAAGGTATGAAAACAACATTCTACAAGTTACTGTAGATGCAAGTTACTGTTACCTCAACATTCTTGACAGCATCCACCACAAAAGATGTTTGAAGGAAGAAATTTTTGTTTGTTTCGGGGAAACTTGCATATCCTTCAGGGTCATTTGAATGAGAATGGTTAAGCAATCACAGGTTCATCCTAGCATTGACCATTTGGTTTATTTGTCAGAATGCTAAAAACATTTTATAGGCTTTCAAAGGGTGGTAGACTTTGAGATGTGTCAAAAGGTGCCAAATAAAATAAAAGATTCAGTGGGTATACCTGGAGTCAACTTTACATCCAAAACATTTGTCAATTTTCAGTAGGTTTCCATATTTATATCGAAACACTCTTACTGTATGCATAGCCTACTCTTGCACATAACAGTCAGGGCAGGATTGTCATGAACCATTTGGGCTAAGTATCAGCTATTGGCACTGTTGAGTGACATTTGTCGATAATGTTTGTGCAACATATAGAATTTTTACTTTCATTAATCTTTGTAGGTAAATCAACAAAGGAAAACTGGCAAAGAAATTATGGACGAATTTTGAAAAAATAAAATACAGACATTTTGGCTAGGCTGGGATTTGAACCCGTAAAAGTTACTAGTTCAATTCCTCGTCCATCCAAAGATTCTTTGCTTGTTTGTTGTTGAATGATGTTATTATTTCAGAAATGAATTTTAGGGAGCTGCTTCAATATAGAAGAAACATGTTTATATAGTACAGTTTGTGAAATCTTCTCTGAATAATTGTCAGATGATGTTTTGCTGTATCAGGGATTTTAATTCTAAAGAAAAACCTGTTGATTGATAAGTTTCATATTTCTTTCCTTCCTCTCTTCTTGTAACACTGTAGGTGCATCCAGAAGGCAAGTTTGTAGTCGACATAGATAAATCCATCAACATGGCTGATATCACACCTAATTTAAGAGTAGCACTTCGGAATGACAGTCACACACTTCATAAGATCCTTCCAAATAAGGTGAGTAGTTACAAGTATGTAGAGTAAATAAAAGTGCTGCATGAAAGTTTTAAATTCCCTCATATATCTAATGTGAATGTTAAGCTTGTTTTCAATCTCATAATTTTGTTTCATTTTTTGAGAGTCAAGTTGTAGCGATAATTGTAGTAACACTCTCACTGTTTGTCTGTGCATGTGGTGGTATTGCTGGCCTGGAGGTTTACAGTCAAACTTTAAATAAAAGTCAGCCAATCACAGTCAGTTATCTCACTCAGTTTCTTTACTCAATTCCATTTGTGTTAGTGCTGAGCATGCTGGCTGCAGGACTCTTCTTTGTCTCTCAGAAATAGTAGTTTGTGGTTTCAACTTCATTGTATGGAAAAGAATCTGAAGATAAGGGAGTTGTAATATGTGATAGAAAAGAATACGATATGTGTTTATTTTTCGTTTTATCCAAATGCATCATCCTCTTATTATTGTAATACATGTTGACAGTTACAGTTAACCGCAAGTTCCATTTTGTTACTTATTTGATCCGTAGGTTGATCCCCTAGTGAGTCTCATGATGGTAGAGAAAGTTCCCGACTCCACCTATGAGATGATCGGAGGTTTGGACAAGCAGATCAAGGAAATCAAAGAAGTAATTGAGCTACCAGTGAAACATCCTGAGCTCTTTGATGCTCTGGGAATATCTCAACCTAAGGTGAGTGGTAGTACCCAGGACTTTTATGGTAATCTTTTAACCGGTATGATACATAGTATTAAAACTAGTGGCAGAAGTCAATGTTTTCAATAATTCTTGCAGATTTTGTTTTCTTACTTTGAAAGGGGGAGGGAAGTGGGAGGGATGTGTGTGTCTTTTCTTATGAATCATGCTGTTTATATTGAAAATGATTAATTCACTACTGAGATTAAGTTTGAACATTCCTTGACTTGTGGAGTTTTCTTACAAAAAAGGCAATTTTATAACACCGTTTGTTGTAGTAACAAGTGCTAAAGAGATACTCATTGTTATCATTTACAGGGCGTTCTACTGTACGGTCCACCCGGAACTGGAAAGACCTTACTGGCCAGAGCAGTGGCCCATCATACAGAGTGTACTTTTATCAGAGTCTCTGGTTCTGAACTGGTCCAGAAATTCATCGGGGAAGGTGCCAGGATGGTCAGGGAACTTTTCGTTATGGCCAGGTATAGTAATCCTTCACATTCATACATTGTTGAAGGGATAGTTTGGTCAAAAACAAAATAAAAATAAAATAAAATATTTTGGTGGCAGACAATGTGATCCAAGAAAAAATAATTCAAACTTAATTGGAAAAAAAAATCCATCTCAATATCTTGTCCCTATTTCAAGATATGGTTGATTGAATGGAACTTATTTTGACAGGCTTAACTCTCAATTCTTCTCTGGAGTAGGTCACGGTAGATGATCTGTGATGTCATAACAGCAATTATTCTTCGGAAGCTTTACTTTTCTATTAAAATCTCCCTGTTGATTTGTCTTCGAAAACTTGATATGTTTGGAATGTTTGTTTAACTGTCAAAGGTTCTCTGTATTTAGAAATTTCAAAATAAAAAATGCAACTGTGTTTTGTAGAAATATTATTTTCCTCTACTAATAAGTGAGATAAATATTATAAAAAGAAACAAAATAATTTTCACAAAACATGTTAACTATTATCAAGTACAGACCATCTTTGAACAGAAATAATGAACCCAGCAGACCCATTTCTTTGGTTGGTAAAAATCGTTTTTCCTTGCCTCTTGGTCATCCTTAACTTATCTTCTGTGTATGTGATATAGCAACTGAGAGATGATTTCTAGCTTAAGCATGAATCCATGTTCAATACATCTTTTTCATTATAGAAATGATAATTATTTGTGTATATTTTAATTTTTTTCTATATTGTAGAGAGCACGCTCCCTCCATTATCTTTATGGACGAGATCGACTCGATTGGTTCCACCAGAATAGAGGGCAGCTCTGGGGGTGACAGTGAAGTTCAACGTACCATGCTGGAACTGCTCAACCAACTAGACGGCTTTGAAGCTACCAAAAATATCAAGGTGACAAAATACCTCTAGACAGATACGTTAAGTCTTATCGAAGCGGTTTTCCATGCTTCAGCAGATTACAAGAAATAAGTTATATCGCATCACAAAAATGCTATGAAAAAATGGTCAAATATTTATACAAGTGCAAAGATGTATAGCAGTTTTTTCTTTGTTTTGTTTTTACACAGGATACATAGTATTTTTATAAGAGACAAAATTGAAAGCCTTCAGAGCTGCTACACAAAATTTGAATTTAAACCCTGGATTAGGGTTTAAGACCTTATTAGGCTTATAGCCTAATTAGGTTTAAGGCCTAATTGCTGCAGATGAGGCTACAAAGATTGAGATTTGTATGACTCTGGTCATTTCATATGACTGCAGTTCAGAGTCAGATTGGACAGTAGATGTTCCAAGAAGTTTGGAGACCAGTCTTGCTTGAATATGCAGACTGAGTTATGTTACTTGTTGACAGTGTAGACTGTGCTGTTAGTTTGACGAGTCCTGCAGCTATTGTAGGTAATCCCTCAGACTTCTTGCATTTTTTGTATCATGTGTTCTGTGGTGTACTTAATATTTTTGTTGAGGATCAAAGCTTCCATGGTTGTGCTCTTGATGAAACCATGATTACCAGCAGCTTTCTGATCCTAGAGTTAATCATTTTCTCGGGAGACACATTACAGTCTTGAAAACTTCATCAAAGTTTCTGTCTCTGTTTAAAAAAATATTCAGAAAAGAATTTTTTTAGATCATTGATCATTTATGTATAGTTTCCACAAATAGCTGGTCCTTAAAACGATTATTGTTGCATTATTACAAATGAGCCCTAATCTACTCATGTGCACAATATTCTGTTTGATAATTGCAATAGAAGAATGCTTTATACTGTAGTCGATTATCTGTTTCAGTAATCCATATCTTTAAGCTTTCAAGTTCTTTGATTTAAAGTTACAAATCCTCAATTGCCTCCAACAACTGTCTTATTTTTACTCACCTTGTTGTACGTTTATCAACCAAACAGGTCATCATGGCAACTAACCGCATCGATATCCTAGACTCTGCCTTGCTCAGACCAGGACGTATAGACAGGAAGATTGAATTCCCCCCACCAAACGAAGA
>KN892550.1:0-15999 GCA_000934455.1 Apostichopus parvimensis
TTGCTCTTTTATCGAAATTCAAGCAACTGCCTTTGAAAACAGAAAAGGAGAATCTACCTTTACTGCTCAGTTGTGCACCTCTCTTTTCGTTTGAAAGTTTGGGCCTCTATTTGTAGGGCGGTTTAAGAATATATCAAAAAGGCGTTATATTTCTAATATTGAAGTGCCATATTTTATAAATTATAAATTTCCGGTCCTCAAAAAAACAGGTTTTTGTCACTTTCATTTTCTCTTCATTTTTTTGTTGATAACTGATGTTGATTTTATTTTGGTCCTGTATAGATATTAGCTCCTCCTGCCAAGACCTCCTCATGCCCTCATGCAAGCTAATATTTTTGGCAATTTAAGTTTTAATATATCGTACTAACGGTTCTTTCATCTCTGGGGCAAAAGGAACGGAAAAAGTAATGATGAAGAACGACGGTAACATTGATAATAAATGAAATCGACTATTTATAATATAAAATGTGGAAAGCTGAAAACTGAAACACTGAAATTGATGATGGTTCAACCAGTGTTTGTTGAGAGAAGAGGAACGCAGAGGGGAGGAGCAGGGGTAATGTTGAGATGCTCAGTCGGGCCCCTGGGACATTCTATGTCATAGGGCCCTATTTTGAAGGTCATAATGTGTGCTTAAGAATGTCTGTCATAAAAATTAGTATAACTTATATTATTCTTTATCCTGCATTTCCCTGGGTCTGCAGGGCTAAAGTCCTCTTGACCCTCTCTCGATCCTCAGGTCTGAGAAAGGGGTTTATGGATTTTACTTACCATTCATTTACTTTTCACCATTAATACAGATTTTAAAATTCAACCCTCCCCCCCCCTCCATGCCCCCATCCTTGACTCAGCAGCACATTAACTACAGAGAACTATACATTTAGCCCTCTTATAAGCTCATATGCTGCACAGTTTTCTTGACTTCACAAAAAAATGAATTTATGATAACGTCACTTTTTGCTGTGACATGACTGCCTAATTTTCTTTATCATTCTTCACCATATTCACCATTTCTTCACCGTTAAGTTCCTGATCCTTCAGGCCATTTTGAGGGAGAAACGGACATGTCTTCACAGCCGATGCAAGCCAGTGACATCAAAGAGAGGTGAGAACCTTTTGTGAACTTGATTAAATTGACAGATACAGACAACTTCTGGATAACATCCATATCGAATTGTCGTTTTTACTGCCTGCAAATTCCATCTTATTTAAAAAAAAAAAAAGAGGAAAATTCTCCTGACAGTCTCTGAACGTACTTTGCAGTATGTCTATCTTCAGAAAGTTAGTCCCAGAAATGAAGGAAGGAAAGTCCAACAGGGAGAAGTTAATTTACTGTGCAAATGTTGTGTGGCAGTTTTGAAGGCTGTGAAACTTGTCTCTTTTAACATAGTATCATGGCTACTGTATACATACAATAGTGCTGCACATCTTTGCACTTGGCAGGTTTGGCATTGCAATTTGCGATGCGAAATTAAATCATTTCATATCCCTGGATCATAATACACAGTTCAATATCTCCGTGGTTTAAAACTAATGGTAGAATCACAATATAAAGATGTCCAAAAAATAAGAAAAACTTTGATGATAGGTGACCAGTTTCTAAACTTGGAGGCAATACTCCTGATTGCATTGTAGAGAAATCAAATGGATGAAGTCTCTTTGTGTATATCAATACCTTGTTATTTATCCAGTCAATCAGGTTTGATTATTTGTTTACATTTTCCATTGACCTTAGGCTTTGTGAACATTTCTGGCCTACATTGCTCAATCTGGATATAATGAGATTTGGTTCCCCTTAGTTGGCCCTATTTACTCCAAACCAGAGTTCCCCTCGGGCTCCTGTACATAGTTAAAACACCAACTGACTGTTGACTCAATAAGTTATAGAGGCAATGAGTTGACTCCTGCCACTATATGTATGTATGTATTTTAGATCCTCCTGCAAGCAGGAACTCACGAAGAAGCCATCATTGGCTTATCAAAGCCGCAAGCTGACCGACTTCAGTCTCTTACATTCATATATTTAACGTCCATGATGATGAATTGTCAATTGTCAACAAGTCTGTAACTGGACGACATACATTGATCTTGGAGTGACTCGAACTGGGGACCTTAGTTAATATAGTTAACTATAGTTAATATCTAACTATAGTTAACTAGTATAGTTAACTAGTATAGTTAACTATAGTTAACCAGAGTGAGATATTAACTATAGTTAACTATAGTTAATATCCTGAAGGATGCATGACTCGAGTCAGCGTCACAGCAGTCATCCCATCCGTAATCTTTGTTTCGTTAGATTGGGGCTGATTGGCACACCTGTCGTAATCCATCATAACATCTCACCTCTTGTATCATCGCCCAGAGAATACAGACACAATAAATACAAACTGAACAATAAACTTGCATGCTCAATGATCCAGCTCAATACCTTTTTCTTATTTTTTTTATATATGTTTTTTGTTCCCTCGTCGTCTTCTTCATTGAGCAAATGTTCCAAAAATGTTTATTGGCTATGAAATATTTCAAGTCGATTGCACAGCAGGGTTAATATAAGCCCCAGATGGAGGTGGGGGATATGGTACATGTATATATATATATAAATATATAAAGTCCAAGTAGATGAAGTTTATTATCACATAACTGACATGTGTCCTGCCAAGTAAGTACCCTTGGGTATGCATATAATGTTACATTTATTACATTACATGTCACAATGACACATGTTTCATAATCCTGAACTCTTCTTCCCTCTTTCTTTAATAAAAAATGAATGGTTTATAAATGCCTAGTCATGTGTAACTACCTTACTACCCTCCTAGAGAAAAATGCTGTCATAGCTTGAACTGGTATTAATTAATTTTAAAAAAGCCTCATTGCCAATTACTAATTGCACCTGTTTGGATGAAATTTTTTTGGCTATCGATATCCACCATAGCTTAGCTTCCCTGAAAAGTTCTTCAGTGTCCCACAAAGAAATTATGTGAAATAGTTGGCTAATTTTCAAGTTTGAATCATACATGATTTATGACAGCAAGAAAGGTTGTAATAATCATAATTATACAGACAAAATTTCCCATTTTACAATGTTACACACAGAAACCCAAACCTGTCAAAACTTGGACCCTTCATTTCTGCAATGGCCTCGTCGTATCCTGCCGCATTAAAAACACCATTAAATTGAATTATCAGTTCCATATATGGAACTGATAATATATGTCAATTCCTTTGAAAGGTGAATAGATATTAAACCCATGAAGTGTGAAGATTTTTGTGTTTTTTTTTTGGAGGGGGGGGGGTGTTTTTTTTTGGTTGGCCTCAGCATAATATCTTACCCTGCATATTATCGAATGAAATCAGTCACGTTTGCTTTCAAAATTTAAAATTTACAGGATCGCTCAGAGGAAAATGCCGAAACTCAATCGAGACAAACTGTCACAGAAAACGCAGGACTTTCAACTTCGGGTGAAAGTCTGGGAAGGGCGACAACTCTCTGGCAGCAATATAAACCCTGTCAGTAAAGTGACCTGTGTGGGGTCGGCCCAGACGACCAGAGTTAAACATGCTACAAGTAAACCATATTTCGATGAGGTGAGAAAATATATTGGGTTCATATATCACATTTCTCATTTATTGGATACTGCAAAATTTGGAATGAAATCATTGTAAACAATGTATTTCCAAAAGGCTGAATTGTTGCGTTTTCAGGAATTGTGCAGATTATAGTATAAAAATTTGATCTTTAATAAAAAACTGTCCAAAACTTTGTAAAACAAAGTTTTAGCAAACTTTTCTTCTTTACCCCTGTTAAATTTCACTTTTTGTTATTTTCCAGTCACTTTTGTTGTTCACTTAGTATATTTGCACAGACAGAAGAAAGGTCCAATCCTTGCAAAACCCCTTCACCTTCCCTCTACTTGGAGTTTATCAAATGAGATTGGGGTGTGTTCCCTGATTACACAGAATACAAGAAAATCTGGTTTCTGGTTGGCAAATCACCCCCCCCTCCCCACCCCCAGCAAAGATTCCATCATATAAAGCAGGGTTTCCCCCACGAACCCCCTGTGGATGTCAGAGTTGTCCACAAACCCCCAACTTTTCGAGACACGATCTGAGTCATTATAATACTATAAAACGCATAACAGTGCTTCGTAAAAGATCAAGTATCACATGCATGGTACAGTACCACTATGGCAACATGCATATGGAACGCGAAAAGAGTTTGTCGATAGGTACGACTTTTGTACATTACTAAATTGTATGATATATCTGATTTTAGTTCACAAAAAGTACACTAGTTTTGACTTTCAGAAACGTCTCACGAACCCCCTGGGATGGACTCCCGCACCCCCTGGGGGCTCATGCACCCCAGTTAGAGAACCCCTGATATAAAGGATTGCCACCAACTAAAAGGGCTGGATAAATCAATTAATAGAGCGCAGAACTCTTAATCCTTGAGATCACTGGTGTGAATCCCGTTCAAGTAATTATTTCTTTGCTTGATCTTTCCAAAATAAAATAATAACGGACATAACAGTGTTCTGAAATTACTGTAAAATGAAATGAAATCTTAGGAAAATCACAACAGCAGACCGAAGTCACATAAGATCCACTCACGGAACTGTTGGATAATTCATCAAGAGGGATGTTGCAAGTTTTAAGCCTTGGAATGGCATGACACTTGAAGGGCAAAAACATTTTGAGATCTGGATAAGTCATTTTGTTCATTCAAATGATTCCCTCCTACAAAACTTACGTCTTTCTCTTAGACTTTTTGACATTTTTCTCGAGAGCTTTAATCTATGGATGGATTCTGTATTGAAGGCAAGTGTACTCATAGTGGAAAGCATTTTTTTGGTTTGATTGACTTATTGCTTTCTTTCCTGCTACTACTAAACCTCAGAAAGAGGATGGTAAATATATTAAAAATGGACGATGTTCAAGATGAACAGGTGGAATATTTTATCTGATTACTTCTCGGCCTTTTGGCTAAGATCATGTGTAGTATCTGTTCCCTTTCGAGGGGAATGGTGATACACACCCGACGAGGATCACACAGTCACAGTATCGATGCAAGGGCACTGGGGTTGAGAGCGGATCAGTCGTTTGGTAGTTTGGTTTTCGTGCCCAGGTTCGTTCCTGGGTGACTTTCCTTAACAAGTATATTTTATCTGATACATGGTCTACTGTACCAAAGTAGTGGACAAGTTTAATGGGTTTAATTACAATCCAATTTACTGCAACTGGCGACACCTTCAGTAGGTTTTTAAATTTTCAGCATTTTCTTATAAATCATGTTAAAATTGTAACAATTTTTTATCTTCAATTTTCCTGTTAAATTTTATCAATACCCAGGAAGTAAGTATACATTAGTTTTTGAAGATGGTTTAGGCCTTAATTTTACTTGTTGATTGTTCTGTTCAAGTGAAACACCTACTGCCTGGTACCCTCCTCCTTCCAACCTCATCATATCCTTGTTTAATAACAGATGAATAAAGTTCTCCTCTCTCAAATCATCTGTGATGATCGCAGGAAACCTTTCACAGAAATATTTTTCGATATCTCAATTCTCAAAGACATCTAAGGTACCAAAATGAAACTTAATGACTCGGGTGTCACTTTTACAAATTTTAATTTTGACCTGGCGGCACTCAAGGATGACCGCTAAGGGGGTTAAATTGATAACACCCCATGATAAAGTTCAGGCCAGTTTTCTAGTTATGGTACGTGAGAGGCATGATCATAAAATTGGAGGGCACTGTGACCAAGTTTTTTCAATCAGCCATCTGTCAGCTGTAAGTTTCAAAACCTTCTGTCACAAATGAGTTGGGTGTATAAGTATCACTCGTGTCTTATTCAATGTCTTTCGATGTCTTAATCGTCAGCAATTACATTTTGGTCCTAAATTTGTTAACTGTATTATTTCTTTTTCCCCTTTATTTGTTCATAATTATATTTGGTGTCAGAATTTTCAGTGTCCTTTTACATTCTCTATATTTGCCATTTGTGAAGATCTTTTTGCTTGAGGATAAAAAAGAAAAACTAGCAACTTACAAACAAATTCTGTGAAGATCGAGTAGATCTTGTAGCTTTGGAGGGTGATGGCGGGCTTGTATTTATCGTTTTTGTTGTTCATAGATGTTGTGAAAATTTCAAATCAGTGGTCAGGGGTTTGCTTTGATGTAGTAGACATAAATGTCAAAGTGGTGGTGAGTTTTATGTTCTCGAATTGACATATATTCATACATCAAATACATTATGCCTTAGTATCTACATAATGTAATATTTCCATCACAATTTTTAAATGTATTTTTTTTCAGTTTAAAAGAAATACCAAAATAGTTGGTAGTGAAGTGATTGTAAGACATCACAGACTATATGCATTATTACACTCATTCAAATAGAATGAATGGTAAACATAACAAGCTATTCTTTAAAGCTGGAAACTGGATCAATTTGCTTCATTTTACAAGCTACAATGTTTGTTTATTGTCCATGTAGGATGCAATAGTTTGTGTTGTCAATTTCTTGACGATTGGAATTATTGTTGTAACAGGATTGCACTAGCAGGCCCGTAGACAAATTAACCAATTTGGGGGGGAGGGGTCTTATGGGATGGGGTGTCCCCCTCTCCTTTGATAAATTTGTGCTTATCTCATGGGGCCTAGATACCAGATGATGCAATCTTCAATCTTTTCTCCTACATTTGTATTCTATTTTTTCTGTTTGTATACAACCTTACCTTTTATAAATTAAGCTATAAAGTTTGATAAAATAGTGCAAATTTTTTTTTTGGGTGGGGGGGGGGGGGAGGGCACGTGCCCACTATGGTTACATGCCTGAGCACAGGAATGAAGGGAGGGGGGTCAGGGAAGCTATAGCCAGAGGTCCTGGAGGCAAGAATGGGGTAGCCTGAAATACATACAATAATTAATTTTAAAACAGTTTAAAACAAATCATGTCTAAAAATAAATATACTTTATATGGAAAATAAATGAAGATCTCAAAAAAAGGGGGGGGAAACGGGAAGGGCCCAAAAAAAAAAGCAGGCCCCAAAACCCCCTAAAAAGCCAACAAAAAAAGGAACAAGGGGCCAAAAGAGGTAAAACAAAACCAAGAGCAACGACGACAACAGCACATCAAGAAGAAGAAAGAAGAACACAACAGTTACAACACCCAAACAAAAAACAAAACAAAGCCAACCAACTAAACACACACAGGCATATATACATAAACAAAAAGGAAGGGGGAAACAAAAACAAAGAAAAAAAAGAAGAAAAAGAAAAAACAGAACATTTCAAATAAAATAGGCAAGATAAAATCCAACCAAGCCAACAGCACAAAACAAAAAATAAAAAACAAAACGACCTGCCAAGTCAACTCGTAACTGGTAAAGAACACAACTAATCAAACAAAGGGGAATTCTTTAGAAGAAGGGGGGGGGGGGGGTGTGTGAGTACGAGTGTGTATGTAAATATAAACAGATACAGTGCACATAAAGAAAAAGGTAAAAAAGAAAAAAAACCAAACTAAGAAAAAAAAGTTAATAAATAAATAACAAACAAATAGAGAAAAAAAAAAAGAAACAACAACACTGAAAATAGAGGTACAACACATATATGCCACAAAAACGGATATAAAAAAAAAGAAAAATAAAAAAAAACACAAAAAAAAAACAAAAAAAAAAAAGCCTCTATATCACAGTGGCGCAGAAAAACAAAACAAAATGACACACGGAGACACAGCTAGAATATAAAAAACAACACACATATATAAACACATGTGTAAAAATATATATACACAAAAGAGATAACAAAAAGAAAAATAGGACACAGAGATGTGCAAAAAAAGAGTAGAGAGAACCTATGGCAGCATTTTGATGTCATTTTTATATGTTTCATAACAAATTATAGACCTTAATAAATAAGAAATGGTTTGAAACAAACACACCAAAAATGCAAGAATCACAGGCAAATGATTTATCCTATAGTTTCTTTTTGGAAGTACTGTATGTACTCTCTCTAAATATATCTTGCAAATCCAGTATCACGTTTGAGTAAGAGCTGTAAAATTGCTGCAACCAAGCCCACCAATTTGTGTAGGCTTTTGTACAGCCGTACGCCACACGTAGAGATTGCATACCAGCACTTTTACATTAAACTGATATATTCGTACGTACACATGGCGCGATATATACGCTATAGGGCTCCCAATCAGGGTATTCAGACATAACAGTGCATATACATGTGTAGCTATAAGGCTTTGGCAGCAACTAATGAAACACAGTGAAGCAAGTGGAAAATGAAGAGAGAATCATCGGAACAAGAAATGAATGAACAAGAAATCAACAAGAATGAATGACTCTCTCTGAGTTGGGACAATCAAAACACTTGCCAAGCCCTGCCAAGTAAAGAACATATCGCTGAAAAAGGGAGGAGAACCATCTCCCCTTGACCCTCTCTCCAGGTTGCAAATTTGACACCTCCCCCCGAACCCCACCCCACCCCCCTTTCCACCCATGACTTGAACTGACTATTTGTAGAGATTTATTTGTGTGTGTATTTGTGTGATGACAAAACTAAGTTGCTGTTCTTTTGTTTAGTTTATGCTGTTAGAATTAATAACAGATTTTATAAATTACAAAATCCGTGTGTAATTATGCCACAGAAAATGGACCAAATTGCTGGTAAAATTTTGGTCCCATTTTTGCACACAGTCATTACACTTGTATAAGGGGGACTGCTCGTACAAGCTAATGCTTTTTCAGTCCTCCACCACCACGATCTTGTTTAACTTGACTTTGTACTACTCCTCTTTTATTGTTGTGGAAATATACTCAAACTCAAACAGTCCCTTCAGAGTATATACCTCCTCCTCACTGTATCATTGCATGATAATTATTCAGTAATATTATATTCTTCTCATGGTAGGAATAATGTTTTAGGTTAGGTCAGAATCTGTTTTGTAAACTATTAACAAGTCTATCAAGCTATTAACTTCTGGAAGTAATGCAGACAAATGTTTCACTGCTAAACATTTTTAGAAGAGGCAAGTAATAAATTTAATAATTGGAACAAGGAACAATCAAGTTTTTTTATAGCACAAACAGGAGTCAATTTAGAAATTACATTGAATAGTTATTGCATGATCTCATCTATGGTTAAACTTGTTGTGAGATTTTCTGCATCTTAGAGTCAAACCACAATTTTAAAGAATTTTCTTTCTAAACTTAATGTAACATTTCTTTCTCTTCCATATAAGGTTACATTGTCTGCTACCGGTTTTATCTATTCAATAACAAGTTAGGTAGTGATTAAGCTTCACTCGTATTCAGCTGTTTGGTAATGTAGAGTCTGAAACTGAAGAGATAAAAAATGTTCAGCTTACTGACTTCAGAGACTGGAGATTAAGTGTTGCGGGTTGATTTATCTCGCTACCCTGATTTCGTAAGCTTCTTTATCTGTCCGTGTGATTGGCTCTTATCTGGTCCCGCTATGTCTTCACTTAGTTTCAAAACAACATGTAAAATGTGTCACTAATTCATGTCCCTTTATCACTAAGCATTCTAAATTTAACTGTTACCTTTGTCTGTTATTTAAAATCACAGGTATTCTTCTTCAACTTCCATCTGGCACCAACAGAACTTATGGACGAAGTCTTGCTATGCCAGGTTTGTGAAATTTTGAAGACATCTATAGTTCCATGTTAACTTGCACTCATATTAAATTGTTGAGACACTAGTGTCTTGAATATCAGATTGAATTGTGACTTAGTTAAATTATGACTCATAATATAATGTTTTGTAGGGGCATGAATGAATAAGAAAGCAAGAAGAATGAACAATGAATGAACAATGAATTAATTAACGTCAGGACAACTTACTTTTACACATTCTCTTACACTGGTGCTATAAGTGGATAAGCAGTTTGCTTACACTGTTGTTTTATTTTAAGAAATCGAGAAGAATGAATGAATGAACAAAGGAACAATGAACATGAAATCATGAATGCAAAATAAACAAGGAATGAAAAATCAACAAGGATTTCTTTGAATGAACAAGAAACAATGAACAAGAATGAATGAAAGAATGAACAAGAAACATTGAACAATGAACAACAACAAGAATGAATGAACAAGAAGCAATCAACAAGAATAAATGAACAGAAATCAAGAAGAATGAATGAATGAATCAGAATAAAAGTAACAATGTGCCGGAAACGGCCCTTGGGCCATATCTCCATTGGCTTCTCTCTATCGCACAGTGATATCATGTGATTTTCGATCTTACAGAGTATAGTTTTGACGGAACTGGCTACATCACTTTATTTGCATTGCATTATAATTGTTACATATTTATTGAAACTCAAGCAAGTGACTTTCTTGGCATCCATAACATCTTTTAACCACATAAATTTCAGCATTTAAACTATCAATCCAGTATTCGGTTTGGGTGGACATACCTGTGAAGTTTCACCTTGAAGCATGCCACAAACCATGCATAGGCCTCATTGCTGTAATTAACCATTCTTGCTCGTTGCAGGTTTTTGACTCTCGTGTCTTGAGGAGCGACGCCTTGATTGGAAGTTTTTCTCTGGATCTGGGAGTCATCTACGGCTCAGAGGAACATGCCATTCAGAACAAATGGCTGATGCTCACGGAGGAGGATGTCAATAAGACGGGGGTCAAAGGTTACCTGCAGATCAGTGCATCTCTCATCGGGCCTGGAGATGAAGCACCTGTAATCTTCTTTGCAATATATTACTAGTTTACTTAGTCACAAAAATAAGGAAAAATCCCTCGGGTTGTTTTGCCAAGAGGTGTTTGTGGGATTCTGTAACATGAGTAAAGCATTCCACCCTATGCACAACCTAAAATATACTGTGTGTTACTGTAATGACCTAACATAACACTAGTGTTATTGTTATAACCTAACGTAACACTAGTGGTATTGTTATAACCTACGTAACACTAGTGTTACTTTAATAACCTAACGTAAGACTAGTGTTATTGTAATAACCTAACGTAACACTAGTGTTGTTGTTATAACGTAAAATACATATGATGTCATTGTTACTAATGTAACAACCTTAAATAACCAGCGTTAATGTTCAGACTTTTTTCAAACCCTTTTTTTTGTTGTTTTGTTTCAGATCTTCATCAAGGGAGAAGAAGATAGTGACATTGAAGCGTGAGTAAAATAACCAGATCATGGAATAATTTGGGTTTTTTTCTATTAACTTCTATTATTAACGAAAACAAAGAAAGACAAGACCACTATGAGCTTAAAAATTAAGGCATATAATACACAATGTTAATTGGAACGTAAACTGAACGATGATTAGAGTAGGACTGGTAAGAACAGATGTATGTATGTATGTATGTATGTATGTATGTATGTATGTAGTTTAGATCGTCCTGCAAGCAGGAACTCGCGAAGAAGCCATCATTGGCTTATCAAAACCGCAAGCTGACTGAAGTCAGTCTCTTAGATTCATATTTAACGTCCATGATTATGAATTGTCAATTGTCAACAACTCTGTAACAAGACGACATACATTAATCTTGGATTGGAGATGGCAGTGAGATGAAAGGTAAACTGTCCGTCCAGAGGGGTATAACAAAGCAGCCACTTGGGAACAATTTCCAAAGCTATTACCACTCTATGTAAACTTGATGTGATAGAAACATGATATTTCATACTGCTCATACTGACAAATAAAAGTGCTTTGAAGCGTGACATGGGAGTAAAGCCCAGACAAAATTGTCCCAACTGGGTGAACAAGGAGTATAGGAAATGGATGTTAAGAAGGAAGGCAGGAGGTCAAAAGCTTAGGGAATTGGGGGGTGGGGGTGGTTGGGAGGGGGGCTTCTTATAATCTATAAGTTTACCTCACGAGATATTCTGTGTTTGTAGTCATGGAAGAGATTTTGTTTTTTTCATCGTTCCCAGTAACTTACTACAGCCGCCAGGAATGGCCGTGCAGAAAGGAGTCTTTCGTTTTAAAATCTTCCACGCAGAAGATTTACCCCAGAGTAAGACATTTACAAGTTCATTAATTTTGTAAACCCATTTGTAAGCCACCTTTAAAGTATTTTAGTAACACAGAAAATGTTATTTTCTCTGAGTAATTAAGTTATCATAGGAGATGGGAAGGAGATTGGGGGAGATGGAGGGGGTTATTTCCCAATATATTAGTTTGCGATTTGTTTACAGTATACAAAACTATTGCTGTATAAAATTGCAAGGGGCAAAGGCATAGGGTGAGGTTAATGATGACTTTAATAATAATAATAATAATACAGTTCTTATAAAGCGCAACACACAACAAAGTCATCAATGCGCGGACTTTATTTGTGGTTTGTATACATAATATGCAAAACTATTTGAAATTAACAAACCAAAGTGTATGGGGAAGATTGGGGAGGTGGGGCTCGATGAGAATTCCTACTGCAAAAGTTTGTACTTTATAACAAAACTTTGAATTTAACATAAAACACCAAGATTATTTTTGGATAGAATGGAGAAACATCTCCAATTGTTAGCTGAAAATGAGCCCATTTGGGAGCTGAATAACCCTTTTCTCCACCCCCCCCCCAAAGAAAGGAACATTTGGGAAATTGTTGGAATCATTGATTTACCGTAGAGATTTCGTCCTTCTTCATACTGTACATAGTAACTGTGAGGAAGCCCAATTCATTTTGAATTGTGAGGAAGCCCAATTCATTTTGGGGGCTTACAATCTCTAGAATTTGCATCAGTTGCATGTTATGGTGTTAATCTCGTAGGAGGGCATGTCGTCACCGCACTGGACACCCAAACCTTCACCTCTTTTTGTTCTATCTCTCTGTTTACAGTGGACTCCAGTGTCATGGAAGGAATGAAGAAAGTGCTACACGTCGGTGAAGTCCAAAAAGAATTGGTCGACCCATACCTCATCGTATCCTACGCCGGAAAATCTGTGAGTTTTGTGTCGTTTTATGTTATATACGAGTAAAATGAACGACTGAAAACTGACTGAGATATTATAATAAAAAAATTAAGGAGAGCAAAGAAATTTATGGCTAGAACAAGATTCAAACCAGAGAATCACTGCTTTGAATCCCGTTTTAGCCATAAAGTTCTTTGCTCTTTTCCATTGTTTTATATGAGACAGCTGTTGATGCTTGCACCCGGTTACGATTTTGTTTTTACTTAGAGAATGCTATCATGGGCAAAACACTATGAAAGAGTTGAAGTTAAATGCACTGAAAATGTAATAATTATAAAGTGGAGTGATATCGCTTTTATATATGCAATGACAGACTAAACAAGAAGTTTGCACTTGGTGAAACTTTTTACGCTTCTGTACTACCATTAGTTTCACAGAATGAGTTTCCTCGTGAAATTTGGGGGCACTGAAATCATTTGTTGACCCTTTGTTGGAGGTTCAGGATCCGACGATTTGATTTATGAATGATTAATATGACCTTGCTGTCGTATCTTTAATTTAAATTTTACTTCAGTGATGAATGACTTCACTTCTGACAGACTGATGGTATTCTTGCTAATTAATTTTTGACTGATCTTTAAAGAAAGATTTTCAGTTGTCCTTGGAGGAAAAATATGGATAATTCGGTAAAATGTCTGCATCGTTAAGTTGTGACTCTCAAATATTGATTTGATAATGAACCAAAAAAGCAGACCAAAAATAGCTAAATGTTTACTGAATTAGGGATTTCTAAAGTAGCTAAATGAGTGTCTTTTTTTTTCACCAAAATTGATATGTCACCTGGAGTCAGTTGAGATCTGAAAGCTGTTACAATTAGGCTAAAAAAAAATAGTTGTTGTTTGATAGCTTTCTGAAAATGTAATAATTTTGTCTTCTGTAGACAGTTAGTGATAGTTTGGGTTAGGGCTAAGATTGAAACTGACCGAGATATAAATATTGACATTACAGTACATCTCACTTAGATGTCTCCATAAAATCATCGGATCCTCATCCCCTGATATTCTGGTGATTAAATTGACAATTTGATGTCAGTAATGTGCACATCAGTTTGGTATAAACATACTGGGACATGTACTATCAGTGAAGATATGAAAACATTTTAAAGGCAGGATTTTTAAAATGCGTCCAACCCTCCTTTTAATATTCGTACGTTTGATAATTGCCTTTTTTTTTAACTATAGATGATGACAGATATAAAATACAAAAATGACCACCCCGACTGGAACCAGGAGATAAATTTACCCATCTCGGTAAGTTATTCATTTGGGAGAGTGAGAGAAGAAAAAGAAGCTTAATTTCAATACAAATGGAATATCTCCAATTGAAATCATTAAGGCAGATGTAAAAGAATAGATGAGAAAAAAATAAATAACCTGATGGTGCCTTCCAATGTAATGAATGTAAGAGACTGACTTCAGTCAGCTTGCGGCTTTGATTAGCCAATGAGGCTTCTTCGCGAGTTCCTGCTTGCAGGAGGATCTAAAATACATACATACATACATGATTCAATCCTTCTAGAATTATTAAATTCAGTGTTACAAATGCATAGGTGGCAGAACAGAAAAGAAAGAGAAATTGACCTGGGCACAACCACCTCTTTTTTGGGGGTGGGGGAGGGGGGGGCAGGGGACTTAAGATTTCAAGTCATGCAGCGAGAGGTGTCCCATCCCCTTTTGAGAAATTCTGATTAAACAGAGTGTGCTTGGAGACAAAAAGGGTGCTATATTTTGCAACTTTTGCAACAATGTTTACGTGGTTGCACCCATGGATTTGACTTGGAGAAGAAACAATGTGAACAGCTGATAAATAGATTAATTTCAGTAAATTTTTTCTTGAGAAACAAAGTGAGGGTATGTGACACCAGTTCCAGAAAGATAATTATCTCCATCATAGAGATAATGATAATGCTTTGGAATTATACAGTTGGTGGAATTATCATTGTATTAACAGAAATTTGAATGTTCACTGGACTGGTCGATTAACTACTCTGTTACAGTTTACACAACTGTATATTATTCAATACCAAAACACCAATATGCAATCTTATTGTTTCTCTTCCTATGTCTTGTTCTCTTTTAGTTTCCATCGATGTGTGAGAGGATAAAATTGCAATTGAGAGATTGGTAAGTCTTATATGTTTACATTTTATTTCTCTGCTTTTGCATGTGTGTATGTGAGAGGGGGGTGGGGGAACGAATGGTACAAACCCGGCTGGGGATAAAAAATTGGGTTAATCTAGCTCACAATTCATTGATTTCTGTTTCTATTTACAGGGATCGTCTGTCAAGCGACGATTTCATCGGTACAGCTTTCCTGGAACTGAACGATATCAGCTCGAGAGGAGATGCCGGTAAGGTGTCACTTAATAGATCTATTTACTTTGTTTGTGTCAATTAATCTTCTCCTGTAATGATGAGTTATAGGGGGAGTTATTTTATCACCATGTCTAAATGATTATTGAGGGGTACAACATTTCAGATGACATGGGACAACATTTACAGATGGTTACATAATTTGTTTACTGAATCAAATGTTTTCCATGGTAGTTTGCACGTTTGATATTATTAGCTCATCACTGGAGAACCTGTATTTCTGTCACATCTATATATTTCTTACTAATTACAGTATCATATATAGGCCAGGGTTGTGAAATGCTACATTTTTTCCCCTAAACATGGTGATTTGAGTCATGGTCAGCTCCATTACACACATTATACCATAATACATGGTTAGAAAAAGTTTGCATGTTGTATATCCAGTAGAACCTATATCCAGTAGAATGTATATATGATCGCTATGTATATTGAGCACTTTTTCCAGCTGAAAGTGAATAGTTGAATCTTTGCAATATATATATATATATATATATGTTTTCCATGGTAGTTTGCACGTTTGATATTATTAGCTCATCACTGGAGAACCTGTATTTCTGTCACATCTATATATATTTCTTGCTAATTACAGTATCATATATAGGCCAGGGTTGAGAAATGCTACTTTTTTTCCCTTA